>JABUQX010004386.1:12500-17500 GCA_015478945.1 Trachelipus rathkii | reverse complement strand
AGTCCCCATTCATCCTCCTTCCAAACTGTTCATTTACCTCTTTTTTTTCCCTCCTACGTATGCATATTTTAGTATTTCTTTTTTCCTCCTTATATAATTCCAAACATCTTTCTTTGAAAAACCTCATCTTGGCTTTTAGTATATATATATATATATATATATATATATATATATATATATATATATATATATATATATATATTATATATATATATATATATATATATATATATATATATATATATATTTTTTTTTTATATATATATATATATATATATATATATATATATATATATAATTATTTACTTTAGTTGATGTTTTAAATATTTATTTAAATTAAATTAGTTTTAGCTTTTAAATAATACGCTTGCGTAAGCTATGAACGTATTATACAGCAAAATTTACGAAGTCGGAATCGAACTTGCTTCGACTGGCCAAATTACTCAGAGGAGACTCGATCGCTCGCCAGTCTTGCGCCACCACCACCCGATAGCGTGAGTCTGTGGTGTTACCCACTGAAACATCGATGCTATAAGATATGAGGTGAGATTTGTATTATATAAATATTGCTCTAGTGAAGATGCCCTTAAAAGTGTTCGAATATGTTTCATATTATTGCTATTATTATTATTATTATTATTATTATTATTATTATTATTATTATTATTATTATTATTATTATTATTATTATTATTATTATTATTATTATTATTTATTTAGCTATTTATTTATTTATTTATTTATTTATTTATTTATTTATTTATTTATTTATTTATTTGTTTCTTCTATTCTTTTAGGCTTTTCTTTTTTTATTATTTTTATATCCGTAATAAAAATATTTTCCTTCTTTTCATGAGATCACGGCTAAGCAAAGCATATGCGTCCAAAACTTTTACGAAAGTCATTATTATGATTATTATTATTATTATTATTATTATTATTATTATTATTATTATTATTATTATTATTATTATTATTAATTTTCTTTTTTACTTTACATGAAGCTCTAGGGTGGATTTTCTGTCTGTGACGAGTTTTCACTAATTAATGTTACAGAGGGGGCGGTAAGGCTGGGCTTTCTTTTCGACATTTGTCATACTCTCCTACTGCTTTTCTTTTCCGATGCTTGTAGCGCACCTTACTCCCAATCTTGGGTAAAAAAGGTAGATAAAGAAAGAAAGAAAGAAAGATTAATAATTGAAGGGGATAGAGACATCGGATTCCATTCAAACTTGGAACACATATAGAGGGTATTGTTAGCTTTCAAGCTCTCCTGCGTCCATCCAAAGGGGAACTAAGCTCCCTAAACTTATTTATGGCATCAGCTATAAAGGAAATAGATAGCCGACAGGCTTCAGCGAAGGATTCGGAGGAATTTAAGAGTTCTGAGATTGAAACTACTCATGATGCGAAGCACGAAGAGACTCCGGGACCGAAACCAAAGTTGAAATCTGTATACAAACGCATAACAAGGTAAGGTATTTCACCCTATGTGGTCGGACCCCTAGAACTCGATTTTATGGGTTTCAGCATACTCATGGGTGTCTGGGAGACCCAGGATGGGGCTACCAGAGGTAAAGAGAAAAAATAAAGGAGATACATAGTGAATGCATAAGAGAAGAATATGGAGGAAGGTTGAAGAATGCAAGAGAATAGGACAGCAACTGTTAGCGCTCACACTGCAATGCGTTGCACCGGAGCAGTTGCCAGAGCCAGAGTAGAAATCTGATTTAAAACATATAAAAGACCGAGTAAGGTGTATATCCCTTTGTTTTAAGACTCATAGCACTTGATTTTATGGGTTTCGTCATCCTCAGGAATGCGTGAGAGCCATCCCTGACGAAAAAAGAAGAAATGCATATATATCCATAAGAGAAGAAGACGGAGAAAGGATGAAAAATGCGTAAGAACAAGTCAGAGATGGAGAAGGTTCATGATACGGATCACTGCCCATGTTCCGGATTTGTGGCAGGTGCGGTGATGTGCTGAGGTAGCATACATTAGCTTAATATACCAATATTGGTTTCATTTTACATGTTTCCTACCCCATAGATACCGAATTTGATAGTTTCAAGTTGCTGTGGGGAGACTGAGTACCCCCTGGAGTGTGAATCCTGAGAAAAACCTGCTTTAACCATGACTAATGTATGTTCTATCAATTCATATGTGTTGAAATGACAAAGGGTGATTTCCTGAGGAGTCTGAAATAGTAAAACACCCACACGATATGGGATACGAACCTTTAAAAGGAGTTTTACCCTTAAAAATGAAATGAATTCATCTATTACCAATAATTAAATAAAATGATAATTGTATCAGCCTCAAATTTCATTTTCTATAAATATTTTTTTAAAAATATTAAAAACATTTTATTTAAACTGAATTTTTTGTTTACAATTTTATTAAAAATATTTACTTTACAGACCCTAAGAAAGTAAGTTAATAAAGCAGTAGAAGACTTCATCCGTGTTTTTGATGCATTGGAAACTTGGCAAAAACCAAGGTATGTGTCATCAGATGTAACGAATCAGTGGAGAATATCTATCAGAGGTGGTGAAGAATTGGATACTAATAGACCAGCTCTGGTATTCATGTTACATAGCAATAATAAACTGTTGATATACGTAATTGCTGGATGCCATCTTCCAATGGAATATTCAGACCTACACGTATGGATTTCACCATTCGGAACCACAAAAATCTTACAGCTTAAGTTAAAATGAGAAAGGAGTTAATAGCACATTTTGCTGTAATTGATAAATTTGACAACTTAATAAATATAGCCCATGACTTACTCTATACTATTTACGACAATTCTGCGGTCTACCTTATGATAGCGATCTTTGCCATGTTATAACTACAGTTCACATTGAGAAATTTACTTATCTCTGGAAAGATGAAATGACATCTAATGAGTGTGCGTACAGTGAAAAATGGGCAAAGATGGCAGGCATCATTTATACTTACATTACACCAGTAGGAATCAAAAGTTTGGAAAACTATATCAAATGTCTTCAGATTACACTGCACAACAAATTTAATTTTTTTTTTGTAATTATTTTGCATGAAAATATGTAATTCTGTATAAACAAAAGGTGCTTGTTACATTTATGAAAACCAAAAAGCTCCATCACGTACTGTTTTTTTTTTGTAGACACACTCTTCATATTTATACATATTGGTTACATTAAATTGTAACAGTGTCTTGATTATTATAGCAAGCACACGCTAAAATGATTTTTTGGTCGTTTCCTCTTGTAGGCATCTGTTGGTGTGTCCCTGATAAGAAACCAGCAATATTCAGCAAGCATACTTTCTTTCCATCGCCCACTGAAACGCTTTTCAAACATAGAGATGTCCTTGTGAAACGTTTCACCATGCTCATCACTAATTGCGCCAAGGTTGGGGGGAAAGAAGTCCAGATGTGAGTCCATAAAGTGTAGTTTTAAAGATATATTGCAACCTATATCACGAAAGCAATCCACCATGTGACGTAAAAATATATTCATAGTTTTCAGCTTTCTCATTTCTAAGGAAGCCTGAGCACACTGATTTGAATGCTTGCCAGGCCACTTTTTGTCCTTCAGACAGTTTGCTTTCGAACTCTTCATTTCGGAAGACTGCTTTAATTTGGGGGCCAATAAAAACTCCTTCTTAAATATTTGCGTCGCTTAAATTTGTGAATTTATTCCTGAGATGCAAGAATGCCACACCTTTGTCAAGAGCTTTTACAAATATTTCCATCAAACCAAGTTTAATGTACAAAGTTGGAAGAAAGACAAAATGCGGATTCACAAGTGGTTCATGTGATATGTTTTTGGTCCCAGGATTGAAATCGTGTCTTTGAGGCCACTTTTTCCGAATGTAGTGATTTTTTTCTGTCGCGGCCATCTCATTCGCAGAGGAAGCAGCAGAATTTTGTGTATCCCTGTTGCATGCCTGTTAATAGTCCAGTGACCTTCAGGTCCCCACAAATGTGCCATTTAAATGTTGTGTACTCAACTAGGTAAGTATAGAAGTCATAATTTTGAACGTTTCCTTTGTATTTGTAGAATATGCTACATGAACAAACGGAAAAACATTGCCTATATGGAGTAGCGATGCCTTGAGACTACATTTGGAGGAATCAATAAACAGGCGCCGCTTCGCTTGGTTTATGCTCCATGTCCCAATGCACTGTTCCCAATAGGCCATCACATCAACAATCAATATACAATGGCCATTCTTCTGCGCGAAATAGTTGCAAAATTGTCTCTGGTCTGCCTCTAAATGAACTAATGTTTACAACCTTTCTCCATAGATTCCAGAAACTGAAGCCTAGAAGGCCAGCAATTCTGAGTCCTGTTTGTTTAAGGAGCTTTAGATCTCGTACAAGACCGTTAAGCTCTTCCTTTGTGGTGATTTCATGATGTGAACATTTCATAGATGTTGATGGTTCAAAAGTCCAAGGATCTTGATACCAAGTGTCATGATAGGAGGGTCACCCTCTGAAGCCAGACGAAGTAAATTCAATCGGGGAGGTGTAACTAACAGAAAGACATCTGAAATGAAGGAACTGGATCGCATTGCGATGTGTAAGGTTTGGATACTGGATACAATGTTTTGGATTTTGAAGAGAACCTTTGCGCATTTGTCAAACAGAAGTAAATGCTGTTACATGAATTTGTCGGTCACGCCAAATCATAGATACAGAAAATTTTCATACGGCTACGTTTTTCTTTAACCAAATTTCTCTGATTCCTGGAACATGAATCGCAGCATGCACGTGCCCAGGACTTATCCTAGCCCCCAACTTTACACCCAAGTACAATTCATAAGGCTTTCCTAAACTAATGTGAACAAGCTACATTGTTTGCGTCTTATATGTAAAAGTTCTCCACAATAACAAAATAGGCCCCTTAGGGGGGCCCCCCTATTTTTACAACTGCGTGGCCATTATAAAGAACTTGACAGCATAATACTTTTGTCATAATAATTATTTCCAATCCTATTAGTTTAGT
>JABUQX010004386.1:0-10000 GCA_015478945.1 Trachelipus rathkii | reverse complement strand
AAGTATGCTAAGCAATGTTAGGGTTGGTTAAAGAAAAGAAAGATTGGTGGAATGACAGATAGTTAGGGAGACCCTATAATTAATAAGCTCTTTATGATAAGTTTCAAATATAGTGTTCAATATACGGTTGCTATATATATATATATCTACGAAATCAATAGCTAAATTCACCATTAAAATTTCATTTTAAGGGTAAAACATCATTTTGGGGTTTGGTCCCACCATAGGGTAGGGATCTTACAGTTTCTGTTTTATTTTTATTCATCCTTCGTTATCGTTCATTCATCATCCTCTGTTATGTACTCGGTAATTTTCAATTTTTCTTGCTTCTTCGGGGCTTCCTCAAAGGGGTGCTCAGGTTACCCTTAGGAGTTTGAAACTCACAAATTCGAGTTCTATGAGGCCGAAAACATATACAATAACACCAATATTGGAATATTAAAAGCATGATTGCTAACTCCGCACCGCAGTCTCGTCGGCTCCTATCCGGAACAGACTCAATGTGCAAATTTATGAGCCCTCACAATCACCTTCATCTTCTTTTCCTTCTTCATCCTTCCTCTATTTTCTTTTCTTTTACTTTCCATAAACATCTCCTTTATTTCTTCTGTTTTCTTCAGGGAACCACTCCTGGGGACTCTCAGACACCCTTAGGGGTTCTAAAATCCTCAAAATAAAATTTTATGGGTTCATAAGCATAGGTAAAGATGCCCTACTTGTTCTATTAAACGTTTGTACACATAGTTCAACTTTGACTCCGGATCCGGTTGTGGATCAGTACTCCGCGTCATGAACCGTTTCAGACTTCGAACTCTTCTCTGGCTCTAAATACTTAGCAGAATTATGTCTATTTATTTTCCACCTAGTCACAGTCATATCCAAGTTTATGGGTTTAGCATCCCCCCTTGGGAGGTCGTAATTATGTGAAACTTCACCCCCAGAAAGTCATTACACCCAACAGAAGGGGTGCCAAGTTTGAGGGGGGGATACGACACCTCTATCCCTATTAAATAGGTTTTGGTCATATATATATATATATATTATATATATATATATAATATATATATATATATATAATATAGTATATATATAATATAAATATATATATATTATATATAATATATATTATATATATATAAACAAAAATTATATACGTACTATGACGACTTATTATATATTGCATATATGATATATTAATATATATTATATATAATATATATATTAATATATATATATATATAATAATTAATTATATATATATACTATATAATAGATTCTATATATATACATATATTATATATAATAGCTGAAAAATGATTTTGATATATTATACTAGGTAGATATTACACATGTATTTACATAAGAACAACACTAAATTTTTAAAAATAGAACCCAACCTACTAAGAATTTTCCTACCTATCACCCTTCTAAACTAGTTCTGACTCTATTTGGGCTCCCGATAGATCAACTTCCAGGGCTAAAGGCTATATAGCAGTTACTGAAAATCTTATTCAGTTCTAGGGCATGATTTGAATTAGCACGTGATCTTATTAATTGTCACTTTTTAAAACAATTTTTGGTTTGGATAAAGCTTTGGCACAAGTCTCTTACAATTAATAATTGATAAAATATACTTAGCTTATTTGTAGCATAATCAAAAATATAATTTAACACAAAATTCTTTTTTGACAGATAACTAGCAACAATAGAAATGGACAGACTATCTGAGAGACTGAATCAATTAAAGATGACGCCTGTTTTCAGAGTTGCCAATTAGCTTAATTAAGCTTGTTAAGCTAAAATTCACCTAAATTTGAAGGCTTTTTAAATTTGCTTCATGTCAATTTTAATATTTTAATTATTTAATATTTTAACAAAATTAAAGTTTTTAATAATTTTTTAGTAATGTTTATTTAATACTTTCAACATGAAAAAAAGGGAAAAAATTGCAACCTCATTTAAAAATTTAAAATGGAACATAACATGCTGATAACAATACATTATAAAGGGTCTGCATTATCTTTATTGAATTTATCACATTTAACGACGGCAGCCCTTTTAAGTCTATCATACACCAACACTGATTTGTCCTTGTTTTCTAAATTATTAGTTGAATTACTTTTGGATGCACCCTTATTGTTTTTTTTGGAATACTTTATCGTGAGAAATAGACAATTCTAAAACGCTTTTCAACTTACTAACAAATACATATAATAATTATATTATAATGGATGTTTAATTTACTTTCTTTTTAAATAAATTTTATTTGTATAATTTTTTTTTTTTTTAAGGAAATTGGCCAAAAATTCAGTTATTCGCTAAAATACGTAGTATACGCCGCGTTATGGCGTTTTAGGTTGTTAGTTATGTCTGAATCTATCGCATTATATATCTGAGTTATAGGAAATATATAGTGTGTGGTTTAAGATAGGATAAAGTGACAACCTTGATAAAATTAATTTATCCTTTTCACTTTATATTATTAACACTTCGATTTTTCGATAATATATCGAAATATATATCGATATCGAGATCATTCTAGTCGATATATATATATATTATTAATATATAATTAGATATATATTAATATAATAAATAATATAGATCCTAATTATAAATTGTGATTGGTAAAATTGTTATATAAGAAAAAAGATAAAAAAATTAATAACTTTTAATTATATAATAAGCACAGTATATTGAACAATAAATCACAGATAAAACTCCGTAGATGTATATAATACCTCTCTATAATAGTTCATCATATATAAATAATTATCAACCGACTCTAACTAAAGTATATAGTTATAATATTGCATTACTATATATATATGACTGATATATTTGGTAAAATTTTTTTAATTAATTATCTATATATTTCATATATTAATAATAATATTATATAATATAATGTCACTTATAGTTTTGTACTGCAAAATGAGTACATCCACAAACATATGACATTAGTAGAAGAAAGTTATCCCATTTCGTATTCTTTCTTTTATAAATTTTTTTTTATGCATAATATATTTTTCTTTCAAATTTTTATTAATTATATTATGCCACATCACTTGGAAGAAGGCCAAACACATCCTACGCATAGCTTTGCAGAATTCGATATCCGCCTTTATTCTCAACCTCCACTTCCAGGATGTCCTACCACGCGCCGGGCAGATTGCAAAAAAACATACGCATTTAAACACATCTCTCAAATGAAAAAGAAACGCATCCGTTGTGATACGTACATTAGCATTTATAACAGCTCAACCGGTGGAAAAGGAAAGAAAAACATAGTGTTATCAAGAACATTGCTGGGAATGCTGGGTACAATTTAGTGCGGAAAATGTAAAAAAAAAAAAAAAAAAAAAACCAAAAAAAAAAAAAAAATTTTTGTTTAATATTAATATTAATGTGTAGGAAGCCTATTTAGAGACTTTTATATCGTTCTTGTTACATAAATACGACTTTCTACTAATTTGTTTTGGGTTTTTTTATACCTAAAGAATACCCAAGGGCCATACGCACCGAATGGAGAGTCGGGGTCTCTCAGGCCTCTCTGGGGAACTACGGGTTGGCACTATTTCCCCCCTCCGGGGAGGGTCTCCGGACACCGCTCTTTGGTATTTTGGGTGTCGCGGGGGTTCTCCGCCCCTCCCCTAACGGGGTATCGAAAACGTCCCCCCCTGTGTTCCCCCGTCGGCCGAGCCCCCAATTGCCGTCAACAGCTTTACAAATAATATTATATATAACTATGTCCCGCTGGCTCGAGCTCCCCCCCAAAAAAATCCAATTTGTTAAATTTTCTTTTTTTTTTTTTTTTTTTTTTTTTACATTTTCTCACCTAAACTTTATATATAACATATAATGTATATATATAGTTGGGTCCTGCAAAAATAAAGCATCTATAACTGTTGGTTCCTGGCATCTAATGGCTTACTACTTGAACGTTTACGTTATAATGTACAAAGAATATAATTAAAGGGCATAGTGTAGAATCTCTAATATTTGAAAAAAAAAATAATATTTGGGAGAAACAGTATAACTTCGAACCACATATTTAGCTGTAATTTAAATAAATTTTTCTCCCTATTTTGGTAATTTCACATTCTTATGACACTTCCTACAAACCTTTTTATCTAGTTTCAAATCTAAAAGTTGCACGCAATGCTAAAAGTATAATCTTTCACAATTTGGAATAAATCTTCAAATTCAATATTCATATTTCACAAACAAATAAGAACCCAACATAACGCTTGAAAATTGAAAAAAAAATGGCTTTAACTTTATTATATAACATTTTTCATTTGAAAGGTTCCTTTTCTTCAAACTCAATGAATAAAGCAGTCTTTAATATATATATATATATATATATATATATATATTTATATATATAATATTATATATATATATCTATATATATATTATTATATTATAAATATATATTATATATAATTTTATGTGTGGTGTGGTGTGTGTGTGTGTTTCTTTGAATAAATTTAGATTTCGGTATCTTGGGTATAATCGATACACATATGTCGAAAATCGATTTAAACTTAAAATATCGATTTAGTCAGAAAGAACTTAAGTATAACCATATATATATTATATATATATATATATATTATAAATAATATATATATATATATAATATAATATATATATATATATATATTACATATATATTATATATATAATTCTGTGTATAGTACAATAACAAAACTAACATAACCTGAACTTAGAGGGCAGTAAATCGCAACCTAAAGACCTATATGGATCGATCCAGTAAATTTCGACCTAACCCACATGGATCTACTTAGCCGTAACACTTTTTCTTTTTTTTTCTGGTAAGCATCTTTGCACTAAGCAGAAAAATATCACCGAGACGGTCGCTGTGTCCCGGGCGCTGCAAATGCGTAAAAAAGTACAATATTATTAAATAATTTTTTTTTATTTTTTTTTTTGTGTATTTATTTATAATTTTTTGATCCTTTTATTCAGCACTGAAAATATGTTTGTTAGTGTCATATAATGTCTGTATATTATATATATATAATTTATATATATAATATATATATATATATTAATATATGTATATATATATATATATATATATAATATATGACTATATATATTATATATAATATATTATATAATATATATATAACTATATATATATATAATATATAATATTATATATAGCTATAATTATATATATATATATATATATATATATATTTTAATTATATATATATATAAATTATATATATTATATATATATATATATATATATATATAAATATATATATATGATATAATATATATATTATCTATTATAAGGGGCGGCCTCGTCATTGGCCAGTGGGGCCCGGCCCCACCAGTAATTCTTTAAAACAATAAATTTCTTAAATTAAAAATAATTTATTTGGTATTTTCATTTTTAATTTCGATCTTCTAACAAATTATTAGTTGCATATTCAAAATTATTTCTCGAAAATTACACTTTCGTTTTTTTACGAGCTTTTCGGCAGCTTCTGGGCCAGCGAAATTGGGCCCTGAGAATATATAAATAAGCGTATACAACAAATGTACGCATGCACGTCTTTTGTGACGTAGACTCTCATTCATTCAGTTTATTGAAAGCTAGGGCCAGGGTGAACGGGCCCACTTGGATATTAATTGCATTATTGCAGTATAATTTCTTTAAAACACACATGATTTTTCAAATATATATATATTAATATATTTATAATATAATTATATATATATATTATATATATATATATCATATTATATTATTAATATATATATAATATATAATATATATACTATTATATATATATATATATATATTATATAGTATATATATATATCATATATCTATATATATATTATATATATATATATATATATATATATATAATATATATATATTCTATATATATATATAGTATATAGTATATATATAGTATTATATATATATTATATATAATTATTATAATTATATATATTATATATAATATATATTATATATATATTAAGTATATATATATATATATTATATATTATATACTATATATATATATTATATTATTAAGTACATATTGTTATAATACACCTAAAGGTGTGTGCGTACATTTGTTAATAATAAAGTCTGGGCCATATTTCGCTGGCCCCGAAAATTTCCAAATTATATATTTTTAGTTTAATGTGGTTGTCGGTCGTTGCCAAGTCTGTAATAATTTTTTTGATTGTTTGTGAATCTAGTCTGCGAAAATGTTTATACTGATAACTGATTACTGATTTTAGTGATATTTAGTGTTGAATTGCCTGTTAAAAATAGGTATTCTTTTTCGTTGAAATTTATGAAATGGAGTGAAATGCTATTATTTATGGTAATTTCATTGGATTCATGTCTTTTAATTACAGTGTTATCCCCCAATCCTATCAAAGTAAAAATTCATGTTTGGACATTTATTCAAATAAAAAATTGATTTATTAAAGAAAAAGTTAGATAAACAACTACGCAAAGCGAGGTTGGATTTGAAAATTTCTTCACAGGGAGAATCTATGAAGCCTAAAATAGTCGTGTTTTAATGGTGGTAATGATTTTTTTTTTTTTTTTTTTTTTTT
This sequence comes from Trachelipus rathkii, assembly GCA_015478945.1. Taxonomy (NCBI): domain Eukaryota; kingdom Metazoa; phylum Arthropoda; class Malacostraca; order Isopoda; family Trachelipodidae; genus Trachelipus; species Trachelipus rathkii. Next base: position 3,373 of record JABUQX010004386.1, on the reverse strand, counting down.
TTTTAAGGGAACGGATGGTCCGGATTTGAAAAATTTTTTTCACAGGGAGAATCTATGAAGACTAAATAAATGTTTAATGTTCCAAAAAAATGAATAGAGTAGATAATATTTTAATAAAAGCCAATTCCCAACCTTAAAACATTGAAGAAAAATTAGAAGTTTAAAGACTTGGACCGTATCAGCCCTAATGGAGATGTTCCTATCGAAGAAAGAAAGAAAAATGGAAAGCCAAAAAGAACATTTTTGTAATTCTTGGTTGAGAAAAAAATGGCTTCTGTAGTGAATAAAAAATGCTTATTTTGCTTCTACTGTTGCTATTTGAGGTGAAATGTATGGGCAACGAACAGGTTGCAATGAATTGTATAAAATCTCTCACGAGAAATTCCACGCTTGAAAGGCCGAACTCACTTGAAATAATCTGTATTCAGTATTCGGCCCTACTCACTGTCCTTGGCGAAATGGGTAATATTTATCATCAAAATGTGATAGTGGCCAATCTGATAGTATTAAAGCAAATAATAGATACGTAGCCAAAATAGACATAATTTATTCTAGAATTAATAATTGTATAATTTTGCGGATTCAACGAATTCCTTTGAGAGGTTAACCGATGAAACATCACATACTCTATAAGGGGAGTATTGTTAGACATGTTTTACCATATCTATGTTTGAATAGTGTCTTAGAAGATCACTTGACAAAATTCTCCATGTGGCTCAAATACCGGAGACTCAAAAACTAATTCAAATGAACTTTTACAAGGCTGTATGTATCATTTTTAATATGCAAATAATTCAGAATTATGATGTCCGTTTTGTATCGCATACAGCAGATCGAAACGACTGATATCACACTTGCCTTTACCGTTTCTTGTTGATTATTTTGCGCTATTCTAGAAATTCTCAGATTTAATAGAATAGATTTTTAAGTTTTGTTAATATTCATAATAGAACAGCTACCGAGCTAAAAAGTGTTTGAAAAAAGAATTAAATTTTTTAACTTAACCACAAGTTAATCTGCCGACAAGCCTAATGACGAGCGCTGTTTGAGCGGGTCCCAGCGGTGTAACAGTGCAGATGAAAAGGTACTACCCCCCTTGTGGTTACGAGCCCATTATGGTCAGTTACGACGTGGCGGAGCACACCGCGCTGGTTGGTGAGTCGCGTCCAATTAAATTAAATTTTTGGAAAAAAGGTTGCTACAAAAGAATAAAAGGATACAAAAATATTTTATTTTTTTTGCTAATTGAGTGGGCATTTGGGTTTGGTTGGCGCGTTTTTTTTCACGACATTCACTAAAACGTGATATCCTGCTTCAAAAATAAAGGTTTGTAATGTCACTGATTTTCAAAGATATTTGTCAAACCAGAGGAATTTTCATTCTAAAATCGAAATTGCATACAAGAAAACAGAGAACAACTGTTGGAATATGTTTTAAAAATGCGGGGATTTTCAAAATGAGAGACTGTTGGGACGCTATGGGGATTCAATAAAGCAATCTCGTAGAATCAGTAGGTTCTTGAAAGATTATTGGAAGACCACTCTCTTTATTTCTTTCTGTCTTTTTTTTTTTATGCAACGTTGAAGCACATACAGATTTTTTAATACAGACGTTTTAACATCCAATAAATAATAATAATTACAGTTAAATGATTTGGAAACATTTTGAATCTTAATTACTTACAATAGCCAACAAGTATGGATATAGCAAATTTCTTAATTTAGGGGATGTATCGTGAAGTTTTAGAAGTTCCACATATCAATAAAAGATCTTAAAAAAATCGCAGTGTAGTTACTGTATCACGATACCTTAAAAACGGATTGCGACAAAAGCCTTTGTACCCAAAAAATTAGAATAATGAACAGACATCTAATTTTGGACGTATTATGCTCAGCAACACAAAACGTTCATTATCAAAAAACCTATATGTTGTCGGCAAAAAACCGAAAAGCAATTTAATACTTCATAACAAAGAACATCCTATTCCTCTGATCACATTCAAACTATTGCAAATAATTAATCCTATGATCTACCAATTAAGAAGACTAATTTCCGTAGTTAGCTGTTATGTTGATAATAAACCTTTAAGTTCCATCACCATGTTAAGGCTTTTATAATTTTGGAACCCCATAAATGGCTTTATGGCGATGCTTTTAGAGGCGGCAAAATATAATAGAAATGTTTTTAGTCGACGCCGCCGTGTCGACTGCACACTTGAGAGTAAAAAAAAATCCGGCGCGATCCCGCGGCCCAGAAGCGAAATTTAGCTGAATTTTCCGTCGGCGTAGCACTGAGGAATACTCCGGTGTCTTGCTTTATTTCTGGTCTGCGGCGATACTGCCATCGTGCTTCTGCATAATAGCTTGTTTGGGCATCTCCCATTACGGAGCCTATTACAACAGAATCCGCTTCCATCATATATAAATATTGATATTATATATATAATATGTATATATCATCTATATATTAAGTCGGTATAATAGTCATATTATTACATTATATATAGTATTAATAATATATATATTAGTAGTTTATATAGTATCGTATATTGATTATAATCATATAAGTAATAATAATAATAATAAAGATCTGTAATCTAGGTGTGATATTATAGTTTTTAATTAAAAGTATTTTATATATATTTATAACTATAGAAATTGAAAATAATAACAAATTTTTGACCACTCCGTTCACGATTGCAGCTGTTTATTTTTGTATGATGTATGAAGTTGACGAAAGGAAAATAGGAATATATATATTATATATTTATTTTAAGTAGAATATGTATATAATTATATAAGTATATTTTTAAGTATATATATATATTATATATATGATATATATATATTATATAGTCATAATCTCTGTGCCGAATGGGGTAAGGTTGCTAGCAACTCGCAACATACAATAACAAGAGAAGGAAAAAGAAGGCCACCGATACCATGCCTGTTGTAATGCCTAAGTTGGACGAGATGCAGGCAACTAATCAGCCTAGAGGTTTTAACTCGTGACTCGGGAGCGGTCTGAACGATGTCCACATGTGGTAGGGGGTTGTTGGTTGTGGGTTTCAGAATCGATTGCCGGGTGCATTGAAATGCGTGGCCAGCCGCGAACCACCCCGTCACAATACTAGGTGACCACTCTTCCTATATACTCATTTCTCTCGCTCTCCACTAGTACACTCATAGTTCCTTATTTTCTCATAACGCAATTCCTAACAGCACATCTCTGCCACTCCCTAAATGCAGCTTTTGTTTTTTCATTCCGTCAGAACTGAGTCAAGTGAGGGCCTATCATTCCAAAAGACTTAAAATACCATAGTATCTATCCTCTATACGCTCAGTAAACTAGATTCCCTGATACGCTTTACCTA
>JABUQX010004385.1:27500-30848 GCA_015478945.1 Trachelipus rathkii | reverse complement strand
ATATATAGATAAAGCTAAATAATTTAAAACGACTTCATTTATTTTTTTAACTTGCACTCTGACCTTTACATGCGGAGTTTGAAAAATGGACATGTTTACTTCCATTTGCAAATATTTTCCCAGGTTCTCATTCTGGAATTAAACTCACTATGATTTTGAAATTACGATGAATAATTAGGAAATTCCTCCTAACATAATCCATTTGATCCTTTCCATGATGGAGCCATATAACATGAAACTTGAACTGAATTTAGCAGGTCAACCACGTTTTTCTTGTTTTATTCATAAAATTCAATTTATTAAAGATGCCCTATTTTCTCAAAGAACAGTGTGTTTAAAAAAGAAATGTAGGAATATTTGTGCACATTTCAATCATTCCAGTTTTAAGCTGTAATGTGAACTTAAAAGAATACAAAAGACTTGGATCTACACTTGCAAGCGCACTTATGCCAATTCAAGATGTAATACAAGGTGGAATAGAACATATTTGATTCTAGAAAGAATTGAATGTTTTGAAAAACCTGCAAGTTAAGTTTATATTTTAGAACAATCAATCATTTAAGTTTTGACTGCTAATAAATGGCAAAATTACTTGAAAAAATTCCTAAGAGTTTGCACACATTCTCATGGTTATTGGAAAACTATTAAGGCAAAAAATCAATTATATTCATCAATCTATTCTACTATTTGAGCTCTCCAGGCAGTATCTCTCAAACTCTTGAGGATGACAGCAGAGAAATAAAAGAAGAGCTGAAGAGGGCATTAGAGTTTAGATTTATGAATTAAAAAGGAGAGAAAGGATCAATAGATAAATATCAAAGGCAAGATAAATTGTTTTTATACCTGTAGTAGAACCAAGATTACTAGCTGGACTTTTATTTTCTAACAAAAATAAGAGAATTTGAGTAGAAAATGGATGCTTTAAGAAATATGCAAATAATTGAAGGTAGAGAAAGAGGGATAATAGTAGTAGCAGACAGGAAGAAGGGTTCAGGCGATGAGTCATTTTCAGAAACTAGCATTATCTTACAATAACTTAGATGCCAGTACCTCAAAATCATCAGGAGCATTTAAAGAAAAAAAAATTACTGCAAAGTTACTTTAGTTTTTTTATAATTTGAAGAAACGTGAAAAGTGACAGGCGAGTCCAGTTTTTTAGTGCAAAAAGAAAAAAAGAAAAATCAGCGGCTCTTCCTAAAATAGGTGAAATTCTTAAAGGAATTGAATTTTTTTTTTACCAGAAAAATCAAGTTTCTAATCTGGGGAAAAGAAGATTATTTAAGTTGGTGGGAAAGTGAACAAGCTAAATTCCCAAACATAGCATACTAGCCCAAAAATTACTCTCCTTTCCAGTTCTGCCATCCTAATATATTCAAGAGGAAGAAAAGAACAAGAACAGAAAAAAGAAATTATTTTCATATTTCAGAGCAGGAAAAATTTGAGAAAAAAAAAAACGTTTAAAAATATCGCCAAATACTGGTGAACAGTTTTTCTTTAACTTCACCACAATTCAGCAATATTGCAATATTTTCATAAGTGTTTAAAGAAAGTTAACTTATTATATTATATATAATATATTGTATATATCTATAATATTAGTATATTTATATATATATATATAGTATATAATATAAAGCTATAAATACATATAGCATATTCTATATATAGATAGATAATATATATCATTAAATTATAGAATATATTTATTTTTTATTTACAGTTAACGTTTAAAGAATTTTGCTTATTATATATATATATAACTATTATATATATATATAAATTATATATATATAGATATAAATATTAATAATATAATATAATATATATATTATAATATTTATTATAATATATATATATATAAATATATATAATATATATATATATATTTAATTTTGGCAATTAAATTTGAATTTAAGTGATTTCTTATAATGGTATATTTTGATGGTATTTGAGTAAACTTTAATTAAATAATACTGGAGGTATGTGATACACCGTATGAATAGTACACAAGGCTACTATTATATTTTGTTAAAAGATGGGCTATGGGTTATATAAAAACTTTCAGCAAATTTTTTCTCAGAAGTAAATTAGTAATTCCGGTTCCGGCCGGAACCGGAAAAAAGTGTCAAATTCCGACCGGAATTCCGGTACACCTCTAATATAAACCAACTTGAACAATGGCTAACAACAAACAGAATGACTGCTTCTTCAACTCAAAATCCATTATTACTTATTCCAGACAGAGGAGAATCAAACAACCACCTAGCAATTTTTCTTTTAAACAATAAACAATCCATCATCCTGGGATTGACTCGTTATACACACATGACATTCATCCCCCACATTAACAATATTACTTCTAGAGCCAAACATAAATACCCTGAAAACATCAACTACAACAAACTTTGGCCAACATAAAAAGAGCCTCACAATAGTATGCAAACAATACCTCAGCCCTTCTTAAACTACGCCTCACCCGCCTGGGCATCCACAATATCACAATCCAATATTTATAAATTAGAAACCGTACAAAATAAAGAACTCACGATAATAACAGGCACCTCCCACCACACCCATCCCCCACCCCACTTACTAACTGAAACAAAAATTCTTCTTATAAAAACCCATCTTAAAACGATAAGCTGTCAATTTGATAGTAAATTTTTCTTAATAGAACACCCCCTGCACCTCGAAGAAAAAAGAATCCCACCGGCATTATGCTATTTTAACATATATACAACACGCTTAACAGCCCCCCCTCTCCCCACCTATTTTCAGATATCCCCATTATTAAACACATTCATACAATTAACCCAAAGAACAAATTTTGCATACCGAAATAACACCATACTCATAGTACATTCATATACCGTTTATATATATATATTATATTTATATATATATATATCATATAATATTATATTATATATATTATAATAATATATATATTAATATATATATATATAATATATATATATATATATATATATTATACCGATGTATATTACATATAATATATAATATATATATATATATATTATATATATATATATTATATATATATATATATATATATATATATAATATATATATATATATATATATATATATATAATATTATATTATATATTATATATATATCATATATAGATATATATATATATATTATGTGGGCATTAACGCGTTAATCCGTTAACTCGTTAATTTTTTCGTTAACTTTTAACGCTTTCGTTAATTTCGAAAATAAATAACGGACTATTAACGAGTTACATTTGTGAATTACGTTAACGAGTTAAAATTTTCCCCTAAAACCGTTACCGTTACCTTAATTTACGAGTTTAATAAATA
>JABUQX010004385.1:20000-22500 GCA_015478945.1 Trachelipus rathkii | reverse complement strand
GAAGCCACCGCAGCGAACTAGTCTGGAATTACTAATATCAACACAAAAACTCATTTGCCGACACAGCACCCCTTTTGTGCTACGAGGCGTCGTAAAGCTGGTGGTACGCGAGTTGGAAAGTTCCTCGAACAACTTGCTGCTCGGTACCTATGGAAAAAGAGGACAAGCAACAGCATCGCGCCAGGCAAAGATAGAGGGTCAAGTGAACTAGAAAGTACAGGACAGTTTATAAGCCTTTTGGCCTTTGACTCGACCCTATCCAAAAGCCGGGTGAAACCAGAGCCCCCCCCCCAGATATGAGAGCAGTACTCTATAAAAGGGCGGATGAGACCCTTGTATAGCTGGAGTAACTGAGAAGAGGAAAAAAGTCTCGCAGTCTAAACAGAACTCCCAGTTTCTTTTGAGGCCGCCCCTAGCAACCGTCCAGCTGTAGGTTCCAAGACTTTTTTTGTTTATGTTAAGGCCAAGGATGTTTATATTGTCAACAGGAGAGACGAGAGAACCGTCAAAAGAGATAGGAAAGTTAGGTGTCTTAGAGAGGGAGATTTGTAGAAGTTGGGTTTTTAAAGAATTAAATTTCACAAGGTTGAGACGACCCCACCCGGAAATTCTATCCAGATCAGCAAGAATAGAATCGGAAAGATTAAGACGAGAGGCAATTCTAGACGTAAAAGAGGGAGCAGAATTGGAATGAGTTGAAGAATGAAGGGTCGAGTCATCAGCATATGAGTGGAAAGAGTTAGATTTGCAGGTGAGATCATTAATGAAAAGCAGGAATAAAGTAGAGATAATACAGAACCATGAGGAACACCACTATTGACAGAAAAAGAAGAAGTAGTCGCCCCATCAACAACAGCCGATATTGAGCGAATGAAAGAAGCTGACATAAGTAAGCAAATGAGATGAAGGAACTCCAAAGGAGGAGCTTGTATAGCAGTGATGCACGCCACACTCTTTCAAATGCCATGGATATTGTCAAGCGCCACCACGCAAGTCTCCCGTAGTTCCTAAGAGCGGAAATATAAAATCTATAAAATAGGAAAGTATATACCAGTAGACCTTCGGCGACGAAAGCCGTGCGGCGATCGGAAGAGGAATGAGATTTCCAGATGTCAAGAAATGAGAGTTGAGAAGGGTTTCAAAGATCTTAGATGGAATACAAGTTGGAGCTATAGGGCGATAGTTAGAAGGAACAGAGCGGCTTCCTTTTTTCGGAATAGGTTTTACATATGTGCGCTTCCAACACTGAGGGAAAGTGCTAGTATTGAGCATAGAGAATATAGTTGAACGAGGGCTGGGTAAGCACGGAAGCACACTCTTTCAAAACTCGGGGAGGAATACAATCCGGGCCACCCGCCTTCATAACTTTCATAGATTTCAGAAGCCCATGCACCCAATTCAAATGTAATCACAGGTTTAAAGGCATAGAACCAACTGAGTCGGGAAGGAGGAGGAAGAGGAAATTTGACAAATCGTGCAGGGTTGAGTTAGAGGAAAATAGGCCAAAAAAAATGACCTTTTCAGTTGGAGTATTAGCAACAGAACCATCAGAGTGAATAAGATGAGAAAAGGATGATTTACAGAAGTTGTTAGAAATGTATTTGGGAGGGCAGAAAGATTTGTCAGTATGGGAAGCAGGAGTCAGCGGCACTTTCGTTTTAATAAAAAGTCCGTAGCTTTGCTCGTCGAAGAGTACCCCTGCAACGTTTCTAGCTGAATGAAAATTAGCAAGCGAGTGGTAGGAGAACGAGAATTTTTCCACACGATGCCCACTGTCTTTAGCCTGAATGGAAGAGAACAAGCGCCGATCGAACCATGGATTTTGAGGAGAAAAAGTTTTAGTTGAAGAAGGAATGAACCTGCTCATCCCTATCAACGATTACAGCTCCCACTTTATCGGCAGAAGCTGAAGCGTCTTCAGAGTCAAAGCAGTCACTTCTATTATAGTTAGCGTAAGAAGCAACGCAAACCACCCAATCGGCCCGATCAAAGTGCAGAAAAAACCGCAAGGGCGATGGAGCTGTTGGAGAGCAAGTATTAAAATTAAGAGATATCAAGGTGGTGGTCAGATTTACCCATAGGAGCGAAGGTGGGATTTATAAAGAGAAGGACTAGTGCGTGAAACATTAGGTCAAGTGTGTTCAAGAATTGGTTGGGACAATCCATAATGTGTGTAGGTTCTTAATTAGTGTTGCGCAGATCGTTGAGAATACTAAATTGATTCGGCTTCCCCCACCTAAATCAGTATGAGAGGAACCCCATCCATTCAGTGTTGTGTACATTGAATCCCTAGATAGAGGACCTCAGTATTTGGATGAGAAGATATAACAGTTTCGTGAGAAGTAGTAAGGTAATCAAAAAAGTCATGACAATCTATTCTGTTAGGAGAACAGTAGCAGAAGCACAAGATTATTGTAGTAGAAGGAAGAAAGATTTTAAGCCATAGAACATCGAAGTTAGGAGATTCGAGCATTCTCGAGAGGACGTGTTATAGGAGTGT
>JABUQX010004385.1:15000-17500 GCA_015478945.1 Trachelipus rathkii | reverse complement strand
TTTGCTTCACCCTAAAATTAGTTGGGATCGATCTCTTTCACATGATTTAAATGGTTTTAATTTTAATTGTTTCCATAAAGTATAACAAAAAATCTGAGTAGGTAAACTTAATAAAGCACAGTAATGATTTTTCACGTTTTGTTGTACTTTAGGAACATCAGTACTTTTCCCACTCTTTCTTGTTAGCTCGTTTTGATGTGGCGTACAGACATTAGCCCCGTTATTAAACAAACACTCGCTCTCAATTAAAGATGGGGTCCTACTGAGAAATTTAGCTGCTAAACTGTTAAGAAATAGGAAACTGGCACAATTACTTTTTCACTACTATAATGGTAAACCCACTTTAGGTAATTGATCCATGGCCAAATGCTGATTTTTTCAGAGTCAATTGAATTGCGATAATATGCACGATAGAATCTTTCAAGTTCATTTATAATTATTTTAATTTGGTGGAGCTCTTTGACTACTGACTGATTTAAACATTTGTCAAAATCATATTCATTATTTTCGATCTACTTCCACCTTCATCCCTACTTGCAACATGTATTACTTTTATTGCTGCTATGAACTCACATTTGGCGTGCCTCAGTCTTTCATTGCTATTTTAATTTTGTCCTTAAAGATACTTAAGTTACAAGCGTGTTCTGACCTTTCACTTCAGCATCATTATTTCTTTAAAATTTGCTTGGTATCTTGGGAGTTTGAAAGCAGGGGCTGCGGGAGCCGGTAAATTTTTTTCCGCTCCGGCTCCGGGCTCCTCATTTTGAAATTTACCCGGCTCAGGCAGTTTTAAAATTACAGCTTCGGCTCCGGCTCCATTTTTAAAATAACCTGACTCCGGCATTTTAAAATTGCTCGGCTCTAGCTCCGATTCCTAGTTATAATTCCTTCTCCATTTTCACTTATGAAATCATATTCTCTGCTACAAAATTTTTTATATGATATGAAAATTGAATGCTTTTTTAATGACATTTTATTACAGTAGAATTAAAAACAGAAAATATTTTATAAAAAATAAATTTTTAAGAAATACAGAAAAAAAAATAATTAATTCCACTTTCGTCCTAAATTGTAATATAATTCTTCTTTGAACGATGAACTGCCTGTACATTTACGTAATATAATTTTATTAAATTTTTTTTTAACGGAAAATTATATTATCAGCCTAATCCTAAAGTTTAAAATTAATTCCTCTCTGAGCTATGAGCTGCCTTAACATGTGTAATATAATTTTATTCAAAGCCGATATTTTTAATTAAAAATATATATATATATATATATATATATATACTATATATATAATATATATATATATATATATATATATATATATATAATATATATATATATATATATATATTAATATATAGTATATTATATAATATATATATATTATATTATATATATATATAGAATTTTTATATAAAATATATATATTACTATATATATATAATAAGAGGTATAAAATTCACTTTCTTCCTAAAATTTTAAAATAATTTCTCTTTATGAACTTCCAGTATTGGTATCATTAAATTATTCAAAACAATTGTTTCTTAAAATAAAACTTCTTCAATAAAATCCTCCTTTAACGATGTCCTTTGGATCCGAGTTTATGGTATTTTAAAGCAGAAGAAAGCCTCAAACATTCACTTTGACTAGAGGGCAATGCTGTAATTGTGTATGCCGCATCTTGCAAAATTTTGATTTCCGGTCGATTTTCATTATTTGATCTAATGCCTTATGGAATTCTACTTTGTATTTTTCTAGAGGGTTTTTAGGTGTAAGATCTTTTACTGGTAAATTTTCTTTTTTTCAATCTCGCTTTTCTGCATGCATCCAATTGTTCCATTGTTTGCAATTTTACTTTCTTCATTTGACCAAGATACCACCAGGGAGATTCCTGAAACTGCTGAACTATCTGAATCCGGCCCCAGATTCCTGTTCGATAGTGTTATTCATTTTAAGTCCTAATTCACAAAGAACATTCCTAGCTTTTAATATCAGATCTTCAGTTCTGAGGAAGATTCTGAACTGTGGATCAACAAAGATGGCCGACAAAAATATTTCGTTTTCAGTTAACAATCTTTTCCTTCTTTCCATGGAATTTTTTGTTATTTGCTAAAATACCTTCTCTACAAAAATTTTCCTGAAGTTAAGTCTTCTGATTGAATATTTTTTTTATAGAGTATAGCGTGTTTTAATAATTCTTGAGGGTTTTCGATTTGTTCCCACTGACTATCGGAGAGAAAGTTCAGGAGTACCGGCAGCCATCAAACTAATATTGTCTCTTGATCTAAGATTGCCACTTTTCCAGCTTCACGCTTTAGAACTTCCATTAATTTTGGGGTACGTGCTGCTTTTCTATTTGTTTACGCTGCTTATAGGTTATGCTGGTATGAGTATGCGGGAGACCAACGAGCAATAGATAACTTTTGTTAAAAAGTTATTGAGGCGTATTCCCAACCCAAAACCTTTCCCCCACGTGGTTGCAATTGGTTAA
>JABUQX010004385.1:0-5000 GCA_015478945.1 Trachelipus rathkii | reverse complement strand
TAAAAAAATAATAAAAAAAATATAAAAAAATAACATAATAAAAAAGCAACTTGTGGTAACTCTAGCGCTCCTTCTATTGGAGTTTTAGCTAACACGTGACACTGCAGGGTTGCACGCGTAGCGTACGGCGGCGATTTTCGATATCATGTCTTTTTATGTAACTTCCTTTTAAAGGAGTAGTGCCTCCGTTCCTATATAAACATTAACACTCCCGTAACACGTCTCGTAAACCTTGAGTCTCCTAACTTTGGTATTATTTGGCACAATATCTTTCTTCCTACTACTACTACCATTATCTTGTGTTTCTGCTACTGTTCTCCTAATGGAAAAGATTTCCAGGTTCTTTATAAATATTTTACTACCTCTCACGAGACTGTTACTTCTTCTCATCCAAATGCTGAGGTCCTCTACTGAGGAGACTTCAACGAACACCACACTGAGTGGTTGGGCTCCTCTCATATTGATACGGGTGAGAAGGAGGCCTTGACATTCAGAATTTTCAACGATCTGGAACAGTTGATTAATAAACCTACACACATCCCAGATTGTCTAATCGGGCTAGTTAGGGACATTATGTCGCTTCTTTGCTTCTTGAGATATGAATCCTGTTTCGACTCGGTGGATAATTCGGTGACTGCTGAAAACGTAGGAGCCGTTACCTCCAAGGGAATGAGCAGGTTCATTCCATCTTCCACTAAATCCTTTTCTCCTCATCATCCGTGGTTCGATGGCACCTGCTCTCGTGCTCATCAGGATAGAGACCTTCTTAGCTGCTCATCTAACTCTATTCATTCTAATGCCGATGAGTCAACTCTCCATTCTTCTACTCATTTCAAATCTGCTCCCTCTTTCGCTTCTAGAGTTTCTTCTCGTCTTCAGCTTTCCGATTCTATTCTTGCTGATCTGGATGGAATTTCCCGTTGGGGTCATCTCAACCTTGTTAAGCTCAACTCTTTAAAACCTCAACTTCTTCACATCTCCCTTTCAAAAACACCATCTAACTTTCCTATCTTCTTCGACGGCTCTCCCGTCTCAGCTGTGACGACATAAACATTCTTGGTCTGAACATAAACAATAAACTTTCTTGGGAACCTCACATAACGGTTGCTAAGGTGGCCTCAAAAAAGCTGTAAGTTCTGTTCAGGATCCGGGAATTTTTTTCTTTCGAACAGTTACCCCAATTATATAAGGGTCTTATCCGCCCTTGTATGGAGTACTGTTTCCACATTTGGGGGGGGGGGGGCTTCCAGTTCGGCACTCTTTTGGATAGAATAAAGTTAAAAGATTAATAAACTGTCCCCTACTTTCCAACTCCCTAGAGCCTCTATCTCTGCGACGTAACGTTGGTGCTCTAAACTCATCAACGGCAGGTGCTCGAGGGAACTGACCTCTCGTATTCCACCACCACTGAGTCGCCCTCGTAGCACAAGGGGTACCCTGCTTTCTCACGAATTCTGTGTGAATCTTGGGAAATAAGCTTGTTCGTTGTGGTGCCTCCTCCTTTCCAGCCAACTTTCTTCTGTGGAACTCTCTGCTTTCACCTTTTTTTCTGCTGCATTTAATCTCCCGCTCTTCAAGTCCTCCGTCTGCAGTCACCTCAGGGATTTGCTTTAGACTTGGAATTGGGTGGGTTTTCCCCATTTTCATTGGGTTTTTATTGGAGAGATATATTTTATTATTTTTATTTAATTATTATACCCCCTCCTTGAAAAGGGCTGTACCAGTGAGTGGTGGCTAAATGTAAAAAAAAAAATGGAATTTACATAAAAGTAAGATATTGATAAAAATAAAGAAAAATTTTGTTACATTATAGAATTAGAATAAAAAATAAAAATACAATAAAAATCGAGAAAAATGCTAGATTGACTCTGTATCGTAAGAGTTTAGTGTCTGGGAGATGTGCGCGCGCATTCTAGTAGAGATGCTTTCTGTAAGCTCTGTCGCTGTGCAATAAAATGTTGATAGTTTCTTCTGCAGAACAGTTGGCACTATCTTATGTGAATATCAGACTTTTCATCTTTATATATATATAGTTCTGTATAGATTTATATTATATATATATATATATATATGTATATATAATATTTTTTATTATATATATATATATAATATATATATGCAAATAATTTTTTTTATATATATATATTATATATATAATATATATATATATATATATATATATATATATAATATTACGGTATATATATATATATATATATATATATATAACTATATATATATATATATATATTATATCTATATATTATATATATATCTATATTATTATATATATATATATATATTATATATTATACTATATAATATATATTATATATATATATTACAGATAACACACCACCATCTCAAGGGAGGCAGAGTTCTAATCAGGAGACTCATTAAGGGCTAATCAAGAACTCAACGTCCGAGCAGGACGTTGCCAAGCCCAAGGAGAGAATAGCACACATTCTCCCACCCGACCAGTTGCGAACTTGACCTCGCTTTCTTTGACAATATCTTCTAATCCACTGAGCTACCGGGCGCTTTGATCATATATATATATTATATATATATATATATATATATTATATATATATATATATATATATATATATATATATATATATAATTATTATTTTTATTATATATAATATATATATATATATATATATATAATATATATATATATATATATATATTATATGCGCTATTTCTCACACAAAATTTACTAAAGTTAACGATTATTCACTACTGTTCAATATTATTATTATTATTATTATTATTATTATTATTATTATTATTATTATTATTATTATTATTATTATTATTATTATTATTATTATTATTATTATTATTATTATTATTATTCAATGCACTATATTGCAATATCAATATTATTATGCAATATACTATATTTTACTATATTTCACTATTATTCACTACTATGGAGTATATTTAATAATTGTTATTAGTTATCGGTGTGCAATAAAATTTCGGTTTCTTCAGAAAAACAGGAAGGCAGAGTTTATTCCTCATTCCTCCTTCCTCCAATCTCCATCTTCTTCTTATGCACTCCGAGCATTTCTTCCTTTTTTCAGGAAGGACCCCAATTCGAGGGGTCCCCTGGACTTCTCCTCCTCCTCCTCCTTCCTCTTCTATGTACTCAAATTTCATTCTTCTACGATCCTTTCCTATTTTTAGGGGCCAGCACCTACCTCCGGAGAGGGTGCACAGACACGTAACCTCGTCTTCGACGAGGTTACGGGATCACCTGATGGGGAGCCAAGTTTCAGGGAGGTACGATAACCCTAACCCAAACCATCATCCATTTACTTATTATTTATTTATTTATTATTTTTTTCGGAAAAAAACCGTTTTTTTCAGGATTTTTCCAGTTTTCCAGGATTTCCAGAACCCGCATTTTGCCTTATTTACATGCCTCCGATAGGTTTCCTGAACTACAATATATATTATATATATAATATATATTTATATATATATAATATAATAATATTATAATATATAATATATATATATATATATATTATATATATATATTAAACTTAGCTTTTCAATTACAAATGATTTAAGTGTGTATTTATAAGGGCATTCCAGTCAAATAAATATTAGAAAAATAGAGGTGGAATTTACCAAATTTGTCACTAATATATATATATATATATATATATTTATTATAAAATAATCGTGTAGCAATATTATCTTGCTTTAATACGAAAAGCTATAATATATCATATATATATATATGATCTATATATATATATATATATATATATATATATATAATATAATATATATATATATATATATATATACGGTATTAATATATATATAATATATAATAATATATATAATTTATATATTAATATTATATATATATTACTATATATATAATATATATATATATATATTATATAATATAATATTATATATATATATAATACGGTATATATATATATATATATATATATATATATATATATTATATATAATTATTATATATTATATATATTTTTTAAATTTATATATTATATATATACTATATACTATATAAGCACCAGGGCTCTAAACATCTTTATTTAATTATAACGTTTCGGGAGTTATGCCTCCCATCATCCAAGGGTATAAACAAAATAACTATGAATACCGAAATAAGTTAATGTACAATTATATATATATATATATATATATATTATATTATATATATATATATATTATATATTATATATATTATAATCTATATATATATATATATTATTTATATATAATATATATATATAGTATATATATATATATATATATATATATAGTCAGATAGGGGTAAATAAAATTTCTGAGGTTGGTGGGTAAAAAAACCTCCCCCTTTCCTGATAATATTTTTTTGAATTTTATGGGCTATTCTGGTAGCCCTCTTTATTATCTATAAAAATGCCAAAAGAAAATGGGCTGCTCTAAATTGACAGTAATCAGCGATAACAAATGTCGAACCCCAGTTAAAAAATGGCTGCAAAACTTTTTTACCGTTTTTACAACTTTTGCTACCATTTCAAATGTATTACATTTTAAAAAATTTTTTTTTGGTAGTTACTACATATTGATGGAGGAACTTGGGCAAACTAATAATTTTTTTTTTAAATTATTTTATGTCCTCTAAAAAAAAAATTTTTTTTACCCCATCAAATTTTCCAAAATGGGGTAAAAAAAGTTTTTTTAACCTGGATGTGTTATTATTAACATGGAAAGTAGCTCTGTAAAGCTCTGGAAAGTAGCTGAGTGATGACGTTATAGCATAGAAGGCTCAGGAAAGTTCATGAAAGTTGGGAAGTAGCCTGGAAAGTGCATTGAAAGTAACTTGGAAAGTAGCTGAGTTATGACGAGGCTAGAACAAAGGGGGTAGGTCTGAAAAGTACATAGAGAGCTAAGACAAAGGGGGGGAGGGGTGAAAACGCTCAGGAAAGTAACTGAGCACTCATGGAAGAGCGAGG
>JABUQX010004384.1:15000-24684 GCA_015478945.1 Trachelipus rathkii | reverse complement strand
GAGGGGAGGGAGGGAGAGAGAGAGAGAGAGAGAGAGAGAGAGATGAGAGTGAGAGATTGAGGAATGAGAGGAAGGATAACAAGAGGAGAGAGGAGAGAGAGAGAGACGAGAGAGAGAAGGGAGAGAGAAGAGAGAGAGAGAGGAGAGAGAGATGAGAGAGATTGAGAGAGAGAGATGAGAAGGAAGGAAGGAAGGGAAGGAAGGAAGGAAGGAAGGAAGGAAGGAAGGAAGGGAAGGAAGGGAAGGAAGGGTAAGGAAGGAAGGGGGAGGGAGGAGAGAGAGAGAGAGGAAAGAGAGAGAGGAGAGAGAGGAGGAGAGAGAGAGAGAGAGAGGAGAGAGGCAGAGAGAAGAGAGAGAGAGAAGAGAATGACAATAGAGTAAGGAAGGAAGGAAGGAAGGGAGGGAGGGAAGACAGAGAGAGAGAGAGGAGAGGAGAGAGAGAGAGAGAGAGAGAGAGAGATGAGAGAGAGAGAGATGATTATAGGAAGGAAGGAGGGGAGGGAGGGAGGGAGGGAGGAGGAGGGACCTCAGGACGGGGGGGAGCGGAGGAGGCGGAGGAGAGAGAGAGAAAAGAGAGAGAGAGGGAAGCAAGAAAGAGAGAAGGAAGGAATGAAGGAAGGAAAGAAGGAAGGAAGGAAGGAAGGAAGGAAGGAAGGTAGGAAAGGAAGGAAGGAAGGAAGGAAGGAAGGAAGGAAAGAAGGAGAAGGAAGGAAGGAAGGAAGCGAAGGAAGTGGAAGGAAGGCGAGGTGAGGAGAGGAGGCGAGGGAGGGAGGGAGGAGGGAGGGAGAGAAGAGAGAGAGAGAGAGGAGAGAGAGAGAGATAGTGAGAGGAGAGAGAGAGCGAGAGAGAGAGATAGGAAGAGAAAATGATGAGGGAGAGAGAGAGAGAGAGAGAGAGAGAGAGAGAGAGAGAGAGAGAGAAGAGAGAGAGAAGAGAGAGGAGAGATGAGAGAGAGAGAGAGTGAGAGTGTCATAAGGCACGTTCGAGTGTAATAACAGGAGAATTAAGGACAGTGATATTTCGGTTGGGTCCTGCTTGTTTTATGTATAAAAGAAATGCTCATGCATGCCTCAGATTTCTGGTGCATTTCTTGAATTGGTAAATTAGTCAGGAGAATTCCACGGTGTGAAGTTCATGTGTACATGTGTGAGCAAAACTGGAACAAGTATCAGAGTTTAAATATTTAGGAATATAAGTGATAAAAAGGGTACGGGATTATACCGAATGTAGTATAAAGTTGGAAAAGAAGATGGAAGGCGACAGCTGATTATATATATATATATATATATATATATATATATATATATATATATATATTATATATATATATATATATATCATATATATATATATTATATATATAATATAATATATATATTAATTAATATAATATATATATATATATATTATATATATATATATATATATATATATATATATATTATTATATAATATATAATACTATATATATATATACCTGCTAAACATGGCTCAATCCGTAGAGCAGCAAGAGTTCAGTCGCAAAGGTAAGGGAGCAAGTTCGATCAACCGTCTGGTCCCTAGGTAGTAATTACCTTACAATTCCCCTTTCATAGAATTAGCTATGCCGTGAGGTGAGAGCTTTTTAATATATATATATTATAATATATATAATATATAATATATATATATATATATATATATATATATATATATATATATATATATATATATATATATATATATATATATATATATATATATATATAATTTTGATAACTTTTTTGGAAAATGTATCGAGTATCGATTATCGATTTTTTCCGATACATCTATAGAAAAAGCATAAAGCGATACCGATACTCGATACATTTAGGAATTGCCTAAGCGATACCGATAATCGATACAAATGTATCGATCGATACGTATTGAAATTTTCAAATTCCCTGTGTTTTCCCTGTTCTCCCTGTTTTCCCTGGGACTAAAAATAAATATAAAAAATCACAATATTATATAGTCCAATTATAAAGGTGGAAAAATGAAGCCCTCCAGAGCCATCCTCTAACCATCCCAGTAAACAAATTTTTCTTGGCCAGCTTTCACAAATTTAAATGACATCATACAATTTGACATTTTACAAGTGAAATTTATATTTGCATTAAAAAAATTTTAAACAGACTTCCAAAATTATTTATATAGCTAAAGTTATAAACACAATCAATTAATTTTCTAAATATCTGCCAAATATGTTTACCAGGTCCCTGCTTTTGCTTTCATTTTTTCCTTTTTCTTTTACTTTATTCAAAATAAAAATTACAAAAACAAAGGTACACAAAAATATAAAAAACATTTGCACATTTTCTTTTCTCTAAAATGAAATAAAATATTTTTCCTTTTTCTGTAAAACAAAAAATAATTTATTTTAATTAGAAACTAAACCTACTAAATAAGTACATTAATCTTAAAAAAAAAAAAAAAAGTTTATGACTGTTTAAGAAAAGCTATTTTCTCTTCTAAAATATGAAGTTGTTTTTCGGTCTCTTTGACAATATTTCTCTTAACTTCTTCAGCCTCTTTAATCTCAGCTGCTAATTTCCTTTTTTTTTTTTTTTTTTGCACCTTCCAGAGTTTTTGCTTTTTTTGGCTCATTGTTTTTTTTTTAAGTATGTTTTTTACTCTGAAGAAGCATTGCGGCAGTATGACATCATCTCATTTGTAATACAATAATCAACCCCTCCAGTATTTTTCATTTCTTCAGCAATAACTCTTTTAGCAACAACTGACTCTTCACACAAATTTTCTTGTAGACAATGTTTGTTTGTCGAGAAACCTCTCTCTACAGAAGCATTCCCATGAAATAAAGAAAGAATCAGTGTTACAAAGTTTTTTGTTTCTTTTTGAACGTTTACATTTTTAAAAATTTCAATGAAAAGTTGATCGAGTTTATCTTCCTTCTCATCAAAATTTTTCAGAAGTTCAAGGACATAGGAATTAGATATCAAAAGTTCATAATCCTCTTTGATTATATCAGCCGTCGAACCATCAATTCGCTTGATATCAATGAATTTTTCAACACACATTAATTCTTTCAGAGTTATTAGAAAGCATTACCTTCGGTGACAAACAACTTAATGCCTTTGTGATGGAATATTTAAGAGGACTTCTTTCTACTAACTTCTGGCTAAGTACTTGCAAGAATAACATACAATCTTTTCTAAATTTTAAAATTTCTGGAGTTTGCAGCCTTCGAGGTGCATTCCTAATTCCCTCTTTTGCTGTATGATACAGGTCCATATTTTCCGCATTTATTAAAGTCTTCAATCTTCAAATCTAATATGTATATAAACTTTGACGTCTGAACAATAAATGTTCGGTTTTAGAATTCTTTTCATTAAAGTTTTAACTAAGTGACTGAGATCATCATACAAGAAGGGTGTCAATGGGTCTTTACGTTGAAACTTTGATAGAAATCTTTTTTTTTTTTTTTTAAGTAAAGTAAGGAGCTAAACCAAATACACATAAATAGGAAAGTTTATCTTTGCTCACACCAAAGAACTGAGCTATCTGCGAATCAGGAAACATCTTACTAAATTGTTTTTGGCAACAATCAGAAGCTCTATTGGAAATATGAGCTTGATTAACAGTCAAACTCCACATTATTTCAGCTTTCTTTACATCTTTTGCCTTGCTAAAAGAGACATCCAAGGTAGAACCAACTGAGGCTCCCTGAGAACAAGAACTTGATGCAGAATTATTCGTTTGCAACTGTTTAAAATTAATTGAACAGTACCCAGTACTTTGCTTAACAAAATTGTTCATCATGTCCGGTGAGCTGGATTTTAAGCATTTAGTGATGCTCTGGTGTTTCTTGCTACTTTCATGACTTTTAATGGATCTTGTTGCCATATTGGAAAGGAAAAATTCTTTCTTGCAGTAGATGCACAAAGCGTAATGTTCCGATTTCGCTTCTCTGAGCCATTTTGACCATTCTGGATGCAGAGTGGAGTCCAGCCATTGTAAATTAAAACTGGCTTTATAATAGTTTTATGCCATCTAATATTTAAATATTATATAATACAAATTAATTCAATTCTGTAAAATAAAAGAGAAATTAGTTAAATGCGGTATGTAAAAAATGAAAAATTTTAATAAAAAATAATATTATAATAAAGATTCAATAACTCAAGAAGTATAAATTCTTAGGCTAAGAAAAAGTCGATATATAAATTTTTTACTTAATTTTACTCCATATTGGACTTATCAACAATTTAAATTCTAAGTACTAGGAAGAGGAGAATCATGAATGATATTCTTGTGCTCTTTACTTTCCTCCTCCTTCAAAGACAAAACACCTTTCTAACATCCCTTGAGCCAACTGAGCTTCCTTAAGATCTCCCTTTTTAAGATAATTTCGAAGTCAATATGTGCTTCACTATACTTCTTTAGGGGTTAAGCAAAAATGATGCCTGATATAAATTGGATTGGATAATTTTATTTTCCCTGTTTTCCCTGCACACTTTTCATTTTCCCTGTGTTTTCCCTGTTGGTATACACCTTGATAAGTATATATATATATATATATATATATATATATATATATCTATATCTATATACATTTATATAAAAAATATATATATATATATATATATATATATATATATATATATATATATATATATATATATATATATATAATATATATATATATATATATATATATATATATATATATAATAATTGATGGTAACTTACCTCAAGATGATATCGATATTAAGTGTGATCTTCTGTTAATTCTTATATTACGTTGATGGATGATGATGAGATATGAATCAATTCAATGAATGATGATGATGATCTTATACTTTCTTTTTATTCTTTATAATTGGTTTCCTTTCTATTTCCTTCTGGTTTTACTTTTCTCTTTCTTCTTGGTTGCGCAACCTAAATGACTTCTTGAATTGTTTTTATACTTCCAAAGTATATTTTCTTTCTTCTTTATTTCAATTCCTTCTTGTTTTATATATTTCTTAAGATTTCTCTTCCTACTGGATTTATTAGCACTTTATATTCTATTGTATTATTTCAAAAAACAATCAAGGCGTTATATTTGAAAGCCTGCGACTCTTACTTTAAATATTACTTTACATTATTTCTTATGTTTATTACTATACTTTCTGCAACAATATAAGAATATATTTATTAGTTACATTATTATTTGTTAAATAATCAACTACCCGCTACGACGGTACATATATTCTTTTCTATCTACAGACATAAAATATAAAATAGTTATCATATATATATATATATATCATTAATAAATATATTTTTAGATATTTTATGCATGTTTTTTTTTATGGTTTAAACCATTGGTTTTTTTATGTGGTTTAAACCAATGGTTTAAACCAAATGGTTTAAACCATCCCACCCTATATATATATATATATATATATATATATATATAATAAAAATATAATATATATATATATATATATATATATATATATATATATATATATATATATATATATATATATATATATATTCTTTCATTCTTTCTTCTTCCACCTTCCTCTTTGCCCAAGACTGGGGGTTAAGGTGCTGTACAAGCATTGGAAAAGAAAAGCAGTAGAGGAACATGACAAACGTCGAAAAGAAAGGCCCAGCCTTACACCCCCTCTGTACATTAATTACGAGAAGTCGTCACAGACAGAAAAATCCACCCTAGAGCATCATGGAACCGCGACGGACCCTCACTATGGTAATTCGTCAATGTAAGGGTTCATCCCCTGGCCCATGTGGGGCCCCAACCATGCCCCCATACAAAAACCCGCCATCTCTCCTATCATGCACCTTGATTCTCGCCTCTGACAAAACACATTTCTCTCCTTCAGACATTCGGTTCACCGACTCAATCAACTTCCTCTTCGGTCTCCCAGCCGGTTCATTCCCAGCACACTCACCAGCTATACATCGCTAACCAACCGACTATCACTCATCCTTTTCACATGACCCAAACCAGCTCAACATACTTTCATTTATTCTCTCAATTTACCCCTTTCTTCACACCACACCACTCCCTAATCCGTTCATTCCTCTCTTTATCAATTCTTCTTCACACCTAGCACACCCCCTAAGATTGTCCAACTGAACAAACATTTTGAACTTTAGATCTATACTTCTTATTCCAGACCATAGTCTCACTGCCATACAATAAAACACAAGGTAACAACATTCCCTCATGTAAGACCCTAGCCACACTCAAGACTTAGTCCCTTTCATTCAATATATATAGTATATATATATATTATATATAATATATATATATATATATATAATATATATATATATATATATATATATATATATATATATATATATATATATATATATATATATATATATATATATATAATATGTTATAATATATATATTATTGACGCCTCGTGGCGCAGGAGGGTGAGTAGTCACCGCCTCTCATACGAGAGGACGCTGCAGCAAAATCCTCCGCGTTAAAGCAGTTGGAGTTTTATCTACCTGGGGGGCAAGAATTAAAACTTGACTGCTAACACGTTGGTTGCGCTGGTTTGGGATAGCCGGCCTTAAAAGTTCGATTTCCTGTGGTCCCCCCGTGTTACCCCTGCATGGGGATAAAGCACGTTAATAGGTTAGTTTTATATATATATATATATAATATATATATATATATATATATATTATATATATATAATATATATATCGTAAAGTAGGGCAATTGGCGACAAATTTTCCCCTTCCAAGCTTTTCCCCCATCCCTCACAATTACGTCATACCCCCATAAAACCCCTATCCCAACCCCAAAATTTTAACTTTTTTTGTTTCCCTATATTTTGTTAAATTGTAAATTGTAATTTTTGTAATAATAATTAATAATAATAATAATAATAATAATAATAATAATAATAATAATAATATAATTTTGTTTAAAATAAGGAATTGATTTTATTTTTAGTTGTGAAGCTCAATTTTGTTAAAAAAATAATTCTTCACTGAAATAATATATATATATATATATATATATATATATATATATATATATATATATATATATATATATATATATATATAATATATATATAGTAATATAATAATATATATAATATATATATATATATATATATATATATGAGGGTGTTGAGGTTGATAGTGGGGGTGACCAGAAGGGAAAGAAGAAGGAATGCTGAGATAAGAGAGGAGTTGGGGGTCGAGGCGGTGGAGGATCTGATCGAGAGACAACAACTGAGATGGTATGGACACATCAGAAGGATGGATGAAGAGAGATACCCGGCTAGATTTTATGCATGGCAGCCTGCAGGTGGAAGACCGACGGGACGACCAAGGAAAAGATGGAAGGATGGAGTGGCGGCGGCGGTGGCGAAGAGGGGTTGGACGCTGGATCAGGTGGAGGAACATCGACTGTACGAAGAGAGGGTCCTGTGGAGAAACATTGCAAACGACAGGGGATGACCCTACCGGAGGCGCTTTGGTGAAAAGGTGAGAAATAATATAAATATTTATATTAATATATATATATATACTTATAATATATATATATAATATTATATATAATATATATTATATATATATATATTATATATATATATATAATATATATATATATATATATATATATTTAAAGGGTAAATAACTTGAGTTACATTGAATAAAAGGAAAATGCCTTTAAGGTAAAAAATAAACTAAAAGAAGGATTTCAAAATCCTTTTAAATTTTTAAAATATTGTACTAATTTATTTAGTAGAGTCTATTCACATTAGCTTTCAGCCTAAGGAGGCCCTCTGTCAGATGTGTTACATAAAGAACTAAATTATAAATCTAAAAATTAACTAATTAATATAAAGAATCTAAAAATCAAGTAATATTAGAAAGTTTTGGGATTAATTTCTTAAAAAATGGTGTGGAGTTTAAGATGTTGTTTAAGATGGGATCAATTAGGAGCTCGTTTTTTTGTATGTTAAAGTTTTTGTGTTGTTTATACAGAAAGATTCGGTAAGTTTTCTAAGGTGTAGATGTTCTATGTTAATTATAGGTGTCATGTGAGTGATATCTATTGTTTGGTTTTGGGAGGCTCTATGTATGGTGAGGGCAGAGTGGGTTGTCTGTAAGATCATATTTGTGTTAATATTGTCTGCGATGGAAGTCATGAGTTTCTCCAATATAAGAGCTATTACAGTTAACAGAGTTATGTATTTGTGTAGGTAAGGGGAGAAAAGATTTAAAGGTGTTTTTAGTGTTGGTTTTATTGTAATATGTATTTTTTGCTTTACGTAAAGCTTTGAAAAATGATGTGGGAAGGATAACATCTTCAAAAATCTTTGCTACCTTGCTCAATCTCAACCAGGTGGAACTTTCATTCAAGATCTGTAATACAGTTTTTGAAAATATTGACGAAATAAAAGAATGTTTTAATATTATATTAAATAGGGATGAAATTCAAGACGTAAATACAATTAACCTTGCGTCAGGTCACATTAAAATTATTGAGGGTAATAATTTCAAATTCTGGCATTCTTTTTTTCATAAAATCAGTAGACTTTTTTTTATGGCCGGCTGCAAAAAAAGGGTCACTGATCCCCTCAGTATCAAGATGTTCATTGATAATTTTGAGTGGAAAATTCTTTTAATAAGGGAAGAGTCCCAGGAGACAATACAAAACTTGGAAAAGAGAAGAAAAACGGATATCTCCGAATTAAATCGAGAGGCTAAAGAGATATGTGACAATTATTTGTCAGATAAAAGATAGATTTACGTTCTCACGACATTTAATTGTTGCCACGTTATTTCTGCCGGAAATGTTTCCTCAGTATGATCCCATCTTTCCTGAGAAAAATGTAAAATGAAACCTGTTAAAGTGTACACTTTCAGTTTGGACATAAACAAACTTAAAACAGAACTATCTTTAATCATATACCTAGAAGAATTTCGTTCTATGTCTGAAGCCATAGTTATTTGATGTCATTACTGAAAATCACTTGGAAGCCACTTTTAGTGAAAGTGTGAAACTATTAAAATTTTTAATAACCATTCCGATGACAACGTCCGAAGTTGAGTGCTATTTTTCTACTTTAAAAAGGATTAAAACCTTTCTTAGAAACACCATGGGGTTAGCAATGCTTTCGATCGATTTTAATAATAATTTTAATAATGTGATTGATAAATTTGGACTTTCTTTTTAAATAAAATTGTAAAAGTAAGTTACATAACTTTTTAAAAATAATTGTAATTTTTTTTAATTTTTCTAGATTAATGCTTTACGGTCATCAATGCTCTCTTTTTGAAACCACACACACACTCACATATTTATATATAATATAATATTATATATATATATATATATATATAATATATATATATATATTATATATAATATATATATATATAATATATATATATATGTGTGTGTGTGTGTGTGTGTGTGTGTGTGTGTGTGTGTGTGTGTGTGTGTGTGTGTGTGTGTGTGTGTGTGTGAGTAAAATGTAAAATGCAACTACCAATATATTTTAGGACGAGCCGCGCCTGATATATATATATATAATATTATATAATATATATATATATTATTATATATAATATAATATTATATATATATATATATATATATATATATATATATATTATATATAGATATATATATATAGTATATATAATATA
>JABUQX010004384.1:0-10000 GCA_015478945.1 Trachelipus rathkii | reverse complement strand
GGATTGTTACCTGTAGAAGAAAAAATAAATATATGTAATAACAAGAAAAGCACAGACACTTCACCCTACCAACCGACATAGTCGTCTGGACACCCATAGCAAACACTCTGCTCCTCAGTTGTAGAACCTCCCTATGAACTTCCATCAAACCTCCTCTCGGGGATACCATCCAAGGACTGAAGACACCAGACATCAATTCATTTATATTTTTACACAGCACGACACAAACATCACACTAAGAGAACAAAAAAAAAAACATTATATATATATATTATATATTATATAATATAATATATTTATTATATTATATATATATAGATATAATATATATATATATATATATATATATATATATACTATATATATATATATCTCTTCTTTCATCTTTCCTAACCTTATTTTCCCAAGAATGGGAGTAAGGGCGCGGACGGGCATGCGGAAAAGAAAAGCAAGTAGAAGAACATGACACAAGTCGAAAAGAAAAGCCCAGCCTTACGCCCCCTCAGTGAACCATTAATTAGTGAGAACTCATCGCAAGTCAGAAAATCCACCCTAAAGCTTTAATGGGACAGCGAAGGACCCTCACTATGGTAGATCGTCAATGTAAGGTTCATCCCAGGTGGGCCACAACCATACCAACCTTCACAATCTCCCCGCCATTCAACTCCTGTTATACACCTTCTTTCTCGCCTCAACCAAACTCACATTTCTCTCTTCAAGGCATTGGTTTACTGACTCAATCCACTTTTTCTTTCGTGTCTCCCAGCCGGTCGGTCCCAACACACTCACCACATACATCCGCTTAACCAACCGATATCATTCATCCTTTTCCATATGACCAAACCATCTCAACCATACTTTCAGTTATTCTCTCATTTACCCCTTTTCTTCACCACCACCACCACCTCTAATTTTACGTTCATTCCTCACTTTATCCAATTTCTTCTCCACCTAGCACACAACCCCTAGATTGTCCATCTGACCACATTTGAACTTCATAGATCATATTACTTCGTATGCCAGAACCATAGTCTCATACTATACAATAACACACGGTAACAACATACCCTTCAGTAAAACCTAGCACACTTAAGACTTAGTCCCTTTACATTCACCAACGATTAATTGCACCAGCCACCTTTCCTGCCATCACAACCTTCTACTACACTCTGCATCGTCGGTTCCCTTCTCATCCAACATTATACCCTTAACTATTTAAACTCAGGACACTTGTTCCAGGCTGCTCACATCCAACATAACTTCACACTGAGGAGTGTCCTCACTCACAACAATAACCTAACTCTTATCTACGTTTATTTTCAAGCCCCTCCTTTTACCCACACCCTGCCAAAATCTCTCTACCAATTCCTCTCAAACTCTCTTCATATTCGCCACACAGAACCAAATTATCCGCATTATAATAGGTAGGGCAACCTCCACTCATCTCCATTTCTCCACCATTTTCCTGCCATTCAATCTCGAATTTCTTTCATAACCACATCCATATAACAAATTGAATAACCAAGGAGACATAACACAACCCTGTTTACTCCGCTATTAATCCTAACCCAATCACCATTGACACCATTGATTCTTACACACGCTTCACTATCGTCATACATACTTTTGATTCCATTCAGAAGCCTACCACCAACAACCATATATCACTAACATCTGCCATAAACCTTCCCTATTAACTCTATCATACGCCTGTTGCAAATCCATAAAACCTAAATACAATTTCCCTCATTTTCTCAATCATTTGTTTCAATGTAAAAGATTTGATCCACACATCCTCTACCACTCCTAAACGCACCTTGTTCTTCACAATCAGGTCCTTCAGTCACTCGACGCACTCTTTCGACCAAAAATACTCGCATATATCTTCCCTACAATACTCAGTAAACTTATTTCTCATAGTTTTTACAGTTCACCTTTCTCCCTTGCCCTTATATAAGGTACTATTACCGCTCTCCTCCAAATCCCTTGGAAGTATACCCTCTATAAACGCTTTTATTTACACAACTTCCAAAATCCAATCAATCACCATCTCGATCCGTTCTTTGATCTTTCACCAGTAAATTTCATCTATACCTTGCAGAAGAGATTTTTACCATTCTTCAACTTTTTCACCCTACCCATTACCTTCTCCTTACTAATTACCCTCATCCCCAAGATACCTATTCTTCTTACATCACCAAACCAACAAACATTCACTATCACATCTTTATTACTGTAATGTTATGCAGCATTTTCGAAGTGTTTCTTTCCACAACTCCTCTCGACACCCATTTCATCAAATTACAAAAGCACCATCCCTTAATTCATTATTCTAAGCAGATTCCCCCTTATTCTCATTCTTAAACTTTCGCGCTTCCTTCCAGAAGAGCTTCTATTCCCTTTGTTAGTCCTCATTCATTCCTCCTTTTACCAAACTGTTTCATTTACCTTCTTTGTTTTCTCCTACGTATACACCTTTTTAGTATTTCTTTTCCTCTAAATAAATTCAAGCATCTTTCTTCGAGTCTTCATTCATTTGCTTTTTTAGTACAAATTCAACCACGCTTCTTTTTTACCTTAAACCGCTTTCGCATCACCCTTTCATTCCACCATTCACTGTTAAATTCTTACTTCCTACTTTTAGCACATCCACATACTTCCTTTTGCCACTACTAACAAATGCTTCCTTTATTGGCCCCAGATTTGTTCAGTATCAACTTGTTCACATTCAACCCAATTTTTATAGCGAAGCGCCTCTTACATACTTATCTTTATTGTCTTGCTCACTTAACTTTTCACTTTAATTTTTACCTACTTCCTTTTCGTATCACCTTCCTCTCCATCCAAAGCCCACTAACTTAATTTTACATAAGAACAACATAATGATTCCGAATAAATCCCATTCCTAAACCCCTAACTGATTTAACATCCAACACATACTTCAACATTTCCTTCTTCGCCAACACTAAATCAATCATACTTTTCACTTCGATACCATCTCTACCTACACCAACTCTAGTATATATATATATATATATATATATATATATATATATTATATATATATTAATATATTATATATATATATATAATATATATATAATAATATATATATATATATATATAATAGTATATATATAATATATATATATATATATGCAGGGTGTTTCAAAATAATGTACTAACACTTTGAAAGACCATACAAACTTTATTTATGAACATAGTGACAAGTTTAAAGACTTGAATTACAGAACATACATGTATTTAAAGAATCATGTTCGCAAATGTTCAAAATGATGACCAACATTGTCCAAACACAGCTGATAATGCGAGCCAATGGATTCGCAAACGACACGAAACAGTTCATTTTGGAATTGTCACAACATTGCCTTCGATTCCAATTTCAATGCAGCTTATTCGTTCTTGGTTTTGAGCGATAAACTCTGTCCTTGAAGTATTACCATAAAAAGAAGTCCATTGGCGTGATATCTAGGGAACGCGCAGGCTATTCAATACTACCCCTTCGTCCATTCAAAGTGTTTGGAAATGCTGCATCGAGGTGAGCTCTTACATCACGATAGTAGTGGGAGGTGCTCCATCTTGTTGAAAGTAAATCACGTCGTTATCACCAAACATCTCGTCAATGTGTGGACCGACCGACCGAATCCTGCAGCAAGGTTAGGTACCTCTCCTCATCTACCGCTCCGTTAAAAAAAATGTCCTATAATGCACAATGCTAAAATCCCACACCACACAGTTACCCCTGGTAGGTTTAAATGGTGTTCAGCTTTAACATGGGGATTTACAGGACCCCAGTAGGTACAATTATGGCGATTAATCAGCCATTTAATTTAAAGGTGGCCACATCGCTCCAGACAATTTTTAGTGGAAACCCTGCATCTTCTGCACATTTAGCCAGGTACCATTCGCAAAATTGAAGTCTCCGGTCCGGATCGTCTTCATTGAGAGAGCATGGAGTAGTCTTGATATGTAGCATTTCCAGCGTAGACGCTTTAAGATGCGATGGACGCTATCTTTTGAGATGTGTCTCCAGAGCCGCTTGTTTATTTATGTGGGGATCGGATGAGGGTTTCCTGTACCTGCTCTTCCTTTGCAGGGTTGGTGGATGTCCGTGGTCATCCAGAACATTTTTTGTTGACGTTGTGAACGGTTCCATCTGCTTCGAATTTATCTCTGATGCGGGCAATGGTCCGGTGCGTTGGTGGCGGTTTATCGAACTCCCTTCTGAACGTCTTTGCACTTCCGTGGCGTTTCCGGTGGTCCAATATCACTTAAGGACAAACTTTCTCTCTTCAAAGCTAAGTTGATCTCCTGCCATTCTGTTACAGTAGTTACACCTGAAAAAAACAAAAAGCAGTCAATGTGTTAGTACACTTTTTTGAGACACCCTGTATATATATATTATATATATATATATATATAATATATATGATATATATATTATATATAATTTAAATATAATTTAATTATATTATATTATAATATATATTATATATTATATATATATATATATATATATTATATATATATTATATATATATATATATAGTATTGATATATGAGTAGGAAGAAATTCTTATCTAGATAAAACTTTGATTTGCCAATATATCTCCCACTCAAGAAGTTATACAAGATCATAGAAAATCTTTATACATCATTCAATATTCAAAAACTTACGTAGCCACTTTAGGTATCAACTGCGAAAACTTAGAAATCTTACAGTTAAGTTACTGCTAAAATCATTTATATATAAGAGGAACAATAGTGCCCAGCAATGAAAACCATGTGGGACACCACTCTTCACTATTTCCATGATGACTTATTGCTATTTAGTTGTAACACCCTGTTTCCTATTCCACAACCACTCTTTAATCGTACCATGTACCAAACTCAACTAGGGATGTTCCGATTACCAGAAAGAGGCCGATACGATACTTTATTTTTTTAGGTGCCGATACCGATACCAATACTTTAATCAATATAATAAATGACACAGTAATAAGATAGAACATTTGTGCACTGCTAGGCAACTCAAGATTGCATTCCCTGTACAAACAATACTTAGTCATTTAATTTCATATTTGGTTGTCCCAAGTATATTTATTTTATAAATTGAAATAATAGTACCTTAAGGAATAATAATTGCAAATATATGATTAATAACTTTTTTATGTTTCTTATTTAAAAAAATATTCCATTTCCATTTTCAGTAAGTATTAACAAATTTAGCTACTAGCTTTTATGTTTAACATGATTACAATTTACAAGAAGATTCGTTAACTAGCGCTACAATATAAAGAAAAAAAATAATGAAAAAGAGACCTCAATTAAATCAGCCTGCAAAAGTTAAATAAAAAACGCTATTACTCAAACATGACAAAATAAAATACTCCTTAAAGATAATATCATTCAATACTCAAATTCAAAAAATTCACAAATTGTGATGCAAAAAACATTAAGTTTCACTAGTATCTGGCGAGAACCTGTTTCTTTTCTTTTTGGGGTGTTTACATTCCTACCTACACTATAAATACGCTCTCTCTCGACTGATGAAGGAGGTGCTGATAATTATTGCCTGCAAGCACTGATAATAATGAAAACCTTGGCCCATTTTCATGACACCACATGATAGGATTCTCTTTTGTAGGCAGCATCTCATGTTTTCGTAGAGCCTCATCTCCTCTTTCACAGGACTTTGCAAATTTAAATTACTTTGGCTCCCTTTGATGACTGTCTCTTCAGTTTTTACGATGAGTTTCCTTGGTGTGATCCTTTGAAGGTGAAAGAATGTCAGGCAATTTCGCCATGAACTTATTCAAAGGTCTAACATTATCCAAAAATCCTCATCTTCAGTAGGTTTATTGGCTGAAAAGCCAACCATCGTCACTAACAGTGCTGTTGCCAGGGGTTGCAGATAAGGCGGCTTCCACTTCTCTGTCTCTTTTATTTTATTTTTTTTATTTTATTTTTTTTATTTTTTTTTATTTTTTTTTAACAAGCGAGCAAGCTCCTCGGTTATGCTATTTTAACGCATTTTAGAAGTGGTTCACCGTCGGAGGTGCCATTCTTGTGGGGTTTCAGCTAGCTTAAGGAATTCCTTATTAGAACCTTTTATTTATTTATTTTTTTACAGTTGTCACCGCCGCTCACGGGCAGAACCCTATTCAAGGAGTGGGTGTTGAACGCCTCAAAAATCCATCTAACGCAAATTACGCAGATGAGCACAGACGCAGACTTTAAAGTGAGGGAAATTAAATTGAGTAGGAAACACAGATGATGGAAGGGAATTCCACAGAACAGCAGTGCAAGAAAGAAAAGAAGCACCGCAGCGAAAAAGTCTGGAGTACTAACATCAACACAAACTCATTGTACCGGACACGCACCCAATTGTGCGTACGAGGGCCGTCCGTAAAGGTGGTGGTACGCGAGTGGATAGTTCCCTCGAGCACTTGCCTCTACAGTACCTATAGAAAAGGATAAAGCACCAACATCGCGCCGCAAATATAAAGGGTCAAGTGAACTAGAAAGTACAGGACAGTTTATAAGTCTTTTGGCCTTTGACTCGACCCTATCCAAAACCGGATGAAACCAGAGCCCCCGCCCCCCACAGATATGAGAGCAGTTCTCCATACAAGGGCGGATGAGACCCTTGTATAGGTGGAGTAACTGAGAAGAGGAAAAAAAGTCTCGCACTCTAAACAGAACTCCCAGTTTCTTTGAGGCCGCCCTAGCAACCACTGTGATTTGAGGTTTTCAAAACATTTTTTTGTTTATGTTTGTATATTTTTCACCCAAAAAGGATGTTTATATTGTCAACAGGAGAGACGAGAGAACCGTCGAAAGAGATAGAAAAGTTAAGTGTCTTAGATGAGAGAGATTTGTAGAAAGTTGGGTTTTAAAAGAATTTAATTTCACAAGCTTGAGAACGACCCAACCCTGAAATTCTATCCAGCATCAGCGAGAATAGAATCTAAAAAAGATTAAGACGAGAGGCAATTCTAGAAGTAAAAGAGGGAGCAGAATTGATATGAGTTGAAGAATGAAGGGTCAAGTCATCGACATATGAGTGGATAGAGTTAGATGTGCAGGTGAGAAGATCATTAATGAAAAGCAGGAATAAAGTAGGAGATAAAACAGAACCCTGAGGAACACCACTATTGACAGAAAAAGAAGAAGTCGCCCCATCAACAACAGCCAACATTGAGCGATTTGAAAGAAAGCTAGACATAAGTAAGCAAAGAAAAGAAGGAAACCCAAAAGAGGGGAGATTGGAGAGCAGTGACGCGTGCCATACCCGGTCAAATGCTTTGGATATGTCAAGCGCCACCACACAAGTCTTCCCGTAGTTCCTTAAGGGCGAAAAACATAAATCTGTTAAATAGGCAAAAGTATATCGCCAGTAGATCTCGAGCACCGAAAGCCTTACTGGTAATCAGCGATCGGAATGAATTTCCAGATGATCTAAGAAGTTGAGAAGGGGGAAGGGATTCCAAGATCTTAGAAAGAATACAAGTGAGAGCTATAGGGCGATAGTTAGAAGGATCAGAGCAGCATCATTTTTTCGGAATAGGTTGACATATGCGCGCTTCCAACATTGAGGATAGTGCTAGTATTGCAGGCATAAGAATAAGAGTGAACGAGAGGTGTTTTTTTTTTTTTTTTTTTTTTTTTTTTTTTTTGCGGTGGCACGGAAACACACTTCCTCAAAACTCGGAGAGGATTGCCATCCGGGCCCACCCGCCTTCCCTAACGTTCATAGATTTCAGGAGCTCATGCACCCGATCAAATGAAATGACAGGTAAAGGCATAGGACACCTGAGAAGAGGAGGAGGAGGATGAATACCAGAATCGTCCAGGGTTGAATTAGAGGAAAAAGGAGGCCAAAGAGATGATTGGCCTTTGCAGTTGGAGTATTAACAACAGAATCATCAGAGGGAATAAGAGGAGGAAAGGATGATTTACAGAAGTTGTTAGAGATGTTTTTGGCAAAGAGGCCAGAAAGATTTGTCAGTTGGAAAAACCCAAGGAGGTCAGCGCATTTCGTTAATGAAAGTCCGCTTTGTCGTCGAAGAGGTATCCCTGCAACGATTTCTAGCTGAATGAAAATTGGCAAGAGTGATAGGAGAACGAGAATTTTTTCCGCTCCTGATAAGCATTGTCTCTAGCCTGAATGGCCAGGGAACAAGCACGAATTCGAACCATGGATTTTGAGGAGAAAAAGCAATTTAGGACCAAGAAGGAATGAACCTGCTCTTCCCATTAACAATTACAGTTCCAACTTTATCCGCAGAATCTGAAGCGTCTGAAGAGGTAAAAGCAGTCACTTCAATTATAGTTAGCGTAGAAACCACGCAATGCCGCCCAATTGGCCTAATCAAAGTGCCAAGAAAAACCGCATAGGGCAGGATGGAGATGTTGGAGAGAAAGTATTAAAATTAAGTGATATAAGGTTGTGGTCAGATTTACCGATAGGAGCGAAGGTGGTGTATTTATAGAGAGAAGGGCTAATGGTGAAACATAAGGTCAAGTGTGCTTCAAGAATCGGTTGGACAATCCGGAATGTGTGTAGGTTATTTAATCAGTTGCTCCAGATCGTTGAGAATACTGAATGATTCGGCTTCCTTCCCACCTAAATCAGTATGAGAGGACCCCAACAATTCAGTTTTGTGTACATTGAAATCCCCTAAATAGAGGACCTCAGTATTTGGATGAGAAGATATAACAGTCTCGTGAGAAGTAATAAAAGGTAATCAAAAAAGGCATGAAAAATCTGTTCTGTTAGAAAACAGTAGCAGAAGAATAAGAATATTGTAGTAGAAGGAAGAAAGATTTAAGCCACAGAAACATCGAAGTTAGGAGCATTCGAGATTCTCGAGACGTGTTATAGGAATGTTTATATTTACATAGGCACATACTCCACCCTTCAAACGGAAATTATAAAATAAGTTATAGTTGGATATATTAAACGAGTTGAAGGATGAATTCTTAGCCATCTGGGTCTCAGACAAGAGCATAAAATTAGGTTTAGAGTTAGAGGTAGTATTCCATGGATGCAGAGTTAGAGTGCAAGCCATTGATGTTGGTAAAGTCAAAAGAAAGCCACGCCTGTGCAAATCTGCTATCATACACGCACACGCACACGCAATAAAAAAAAAAAAAAAAAAAAAAAAAAAAAAAAAAAAAAAACAAATAGACAAAAACCAAAGGAGAAATGAGGAAAAATTATTCATACGCTAAAACCTAAATTTTAAAACGATAAAAACCCTATTTACTGCAAATATCTAAAATATGAATAATCCAGAAAGTTTAAAACACACGCTCTCACGAAATTCCGTACAAAAAAAAAAAATACTATTGATCAACTAAAAAAGTAGATAAATCTGTATAAATTATAATAATGGTTGTCCAAATAGGTAAATTTTACGCTAAAAACCAAGTTGGAGAAACGCTAAAAATCTAAATAAAAAAGGAAATCGAGGAAAAAAAAACATAACTTGGTACTAGCTATCTATATCGAACTAGCATTTATTATGAATCTAAAAGTTTTCATAATTTTTCACCCAAAAAAGTAGAAGTATCGGCGAAGTATCGGCCACCATGATGACTTATTGCTATTTAGTTGTACACCCTGTTTCCGATACCGATACCAATCCTTAATCGTACCATGCCTAAACTCAACCTATACCACATTGCAATAACTATAATAATAATTTTTTTTTTGGAGTGGATGTACAGGGATCTCCACAGCACACAAGAATGCGGGTAAATCAGTAAATCAAACCACCCGACCCCCCCCCCCCCCCCCCCCCCCCCCCCCCCCCCCCCCCCCCCCCCCCCCCCCCCCCTGGGGGGGGGGGACGAAACGAAAGAGAAACAAGGCTGAGATGTTAGATCTTGTACAAGGATGTTCAGTTCAGAGGAAGGTAAAAATGCCGATCACTACGAAAATTGAGATGATTCGGGATAAGATGCTGCTTGA
>JABUQX010004383.1:2500-7500 GCA_015478945.1 Trachelipus rathkii | reverse complement strand
CAGATACTTTCCGTCCTTAATAGCGATACAAAGCGTTATTGAAAATATTTAATTTAAAGAAAACAATCGGAGACTCTAGCAGAGCCGGCAATTTATAAATGTTTTTAT
Organism: Trachelipus rathkii; assembly: GCA_015478945.1. NCBI lineage: Eukaryota > Metazoa > Arthropoda > Malacostraca > Isopoda > Trachelipodidae > Trachelipus > Trachelipus rathkii. Next base: position 7,392 of record JABUQX010004383.1, on the reverse strand, counting down.
ATATATATAGTTAGTATATATATATATATATATATATATATATATATATATATATATATATATATATATATATATATATATATATTAAAGTATTCGGCCTAAGAATCAGATAAACGATGTGGATATGCTGAAATACAGGCCACAGCAGGAGCTCTCCTCAATGAATAGGGCACGATACTTAAGAGTTCTGAAGAAGGATTCTGAAGAAGGATGCGCGTTGTAATAAAATAGTATAAATATTAAGTTGTGTTATGTAACCAACCTGGCTGATTAAAAGTGACTGGAGAGTATCAGTGAATGTAGGTAAAGTGAGAGAATCAAAGATCCTTTGGCATCAAAATAAGAACAATGAACTGTGCAGATAGATACATTCTATATATCAGATGCGCAATCCATTACACCTTAAAACATTGCATATATTCTATAAAAAAAAAAGTTCTGAAAACTCTGCAGAGTCCCTTATTTCTTTGAATGTATTTGTTGAGAATCGATGTAACCTTTCAAATAAAAAATAAAAAAATACTAGAAAAGGAAACTTTAAGAATTGCTCAGAACAAAAACATGCTGTTTTGTTCTGAACATACTTTCAAAACAGAACACAACAGAACAGCATTCTTCTGTTCTGTTTTGAGAGTATGCTCAAAACAGAAGAATGCTAGAGTTGCATAATTTTGAAATTTTGAAGAAGTTATAATCTTATGGGATAACCCCTCTGAGTAGATATAGAAGAAGAATTGATTTATTGAGGTAACGAAGAAATTGTTTTCTCTGTTCCCCAATTAGAGATACAAAAAAGGAACAAAGGGTAAAACCTCCGTTCAAGGACTCCTTCTTTCCGTTATGCTGGTTGTTTTTCCGGATTAAAATACCGGAAGGTGGAGACGGAGTATAAATGTGAAGGTTATGAAACGATAAGTAGATTAAAGTCGCCACTGAACAGTATATCGAGGAATGAAAGATAGGTCAGATACTCAAGAAACGTTACTATATAAATAGATTTTAAGGATGGACTGTGTCGGTAATGCAGAACTTATGTATACAACAACTTGTCATATATCTTTGTCTTATTATAATATTATATAACTTTCAATGAACGTAAAGATGTTGAGTAGCGGTTGTGTGAAATCGGAATCAGAATTCCATATTCCGTTCTAGAGACATTCACAACATATTTACTTTAAGGGTATGATTTTGAAATTGGCCATGGGATTTTTCGGTTTTGAAATTGGCTATGGGATTTTTCGGTTTTAGCCCTAAACTGGAAATGTTAATATTTCGTAATTTTCATTCAATTTACACGAAATAAAAAGCAAAATGCAGCTTTTTCTGACTTCCTAAAAGATGTGTTTCTGTTTCTCTTTTGACTTGCTTTGTATTTTCATTTAAAGAAAAACTACTTTTTTGACATTTTATTTTGTCGAAATGACCTGAAACTTGAACAATACAAAAATGGGTATATTGCAAAAAAAATGAGTCAATGTTTTTTTGTTTTTTTTTTTATGTCTAAAGCCAGAATCCCATCAATGGTCCAATTTCGAACAAAACTAAAAATGGTTTTGAAAAACAAAAAATGACTAAAATTTTTTTTTATGGTCATCCGATCATCATGAAATTTTCAGAGCGTCTGTAGTTGGAAAGAGATACATATCTTTTTTATTTAGATTACTTATTTTTATATATATATGGAACAGTTTTGTCTCTGGTTATGGAAAAAAAATGTCAAAATATTTTTGGGGGGAAATTCTTTAAAATTTTGTTTATGAGTGTACAAAAAAAATGATCTAAATGAAAGGTGTATCTCCCACAACTATAAACCCCGTTATTGATAATTGAATGAGTTGAAAAAAATTTATCGCAATATTCCACTCTTTCCAAAAAAAAAATTCTGGATACCAGAAAATATAGTAACACATTCACAATATATATATATATATATATGAAGAAGAGAAGAGTATTTATATATATATATATATATATATATATATATCTATTTATATATATATATATATATATATATATATATATATATATATATATATATATATGACATTTGAGGCGTTGACTCCGTTAATATTAGGTTAGTTAATTTAGGTTAAGTTTGGTTAGGTTAGGTTGTTAGGTTAGGTTAGAAGCTAATATTACCCAAAAACTTTAATGCATTTACCCTAAAATTATTAAAATAACGATACATTAATTATTGATTTTCGGTCCTGGAGTCAACCACTATTATATAAATAGCCATATATATATATATATATATATATATATATATATATATATATATATATATATATATATATATATATATATATATATATATATATATATATATATTCTAGTTGGAAAGGCCACGGACCTTCAGGAATCCATGAGAGTTGGGAAGTTCAAACCCAAGAAAGACATGAACTGAACTGATTGATGGCATTTGAAAGTGTTTGAATCATAACCCAAGGGAGACATGAATTGACTGACGGCGTTTAAAAGTGTTTGAATCATAACCCAAGGGCTAAATGAACTGATTGACTACGTTTGAAAGTGTTAAGTCATAACCCCATGGACGAGATTTAACTGATTGACAGCGTTTGAATGTATTTAAGTCATAACCCACGGGCGAGATGAACTGATTGACGGCGTTTGAAAATTTTTAAGGCATAGGAAGTAAGGAAAATTGAAGAGGGGAGTGTGTTCCAGGCTTTATCTGTACTGTAGACGTAAGAATAAACATGGCGGTTAAATCTGTAGCAAAAAGTTGGACAGAAAAAGAAGGAGACTATATTTTGACGAGTCCCACGAATTCTCCTCACAGGAGCAGTTGTGAGAACAGATAGTTCGGAAGAACAGTTTTTGCTGCAATATATAGGAATAAATTAAAGTTCTTTTTGAATATCTTACTACTTCTCACGAGATTGTTGCTTCTTTTCTTCTCATCCAAATGCTGCGGTTTTCTTTAGGGGGAATTTCAACTTACACCATACTGAATAATTGGGCTCCTCTCATCCTGATACAGGTGGGGAGTATACCAAATCATTCTGTATTCTCAAAGATCTGTGACAGTTGATCACAGAACCTACATATACCAGATAACCCAAAACAATTCTTGAACACGCTTGACATGCTCTTTTCACTAATTCTATCTCGATATGAATACATAATTTTCATTTCTTTCGGTGGCTTTGACCATATTCTTGTATCTCTTAGTTATAGTGCTTTCTCTCCAGCAGTCCAACATACCTTTAAGGTATTTTCTGGCTCTTAAATTTGGCTAATTAGGAGTATTGTGTTATTTCTTTGTTAACTACCATTGGAACGAATCTTATTTTGACTAGAAGAGAGCTTCTGTGTCTGTTGAAAAGTTAGGGTGCCGCAATCACTGATGAAACCGAGTAGGTTTATTCCATCTTTTAACTAAATCTTTTTCTGTTCAAAATCCGTAGTTCGATGCCCTTCCGGATGGAGAAAACGTTTATCGGGAATGAAAAAGCTCTCGTTCTCCTATCATTCTCGTTACTCCTTTTCCATCTAATTCCATCCTGGACGATTTGGCATTTCTCCTCCTACGCATTGTCCTCTCAGGTGTTCCGTGTCTTTACCCGTGATTAGAGATGATTAGGTGCATGGAATCATGAGATCTAAGAGCGCCAGGAAGTTTAGCATTCCTGATAGCATTCTTCGCTGTGTTTTGAGGGAGTATGCTTCTGAGTTGGCCCCTGTCCTCGTTCAACTCTACTCTATATACCTTGATGCTAACACCTTTCCTTAATGCTGGAAGTGCGCACATATTTAACCGATCCAGAAAAAGGGTAGCCTCTCTACCTCTTCTAGCAATCTTCCTATAGATCTCACTTGGTGTCTGCCTAAAATCTTTGGAACTTTCCTTAACTCTCATTTCTTAGATCATCTGGAATCTCATTCTCTTCTTTCAGATCATCAGTATGGGTTTCCACGCTCGAGGTCAACTGGTGACATACTTTCCTATCTCACTGATATGTGGTCTTCTGCCTTTTGGGACTATGGGATCTTGTATAGTGGCACTTGCCATATCGAAAAGCTTTTGACCGGGTATGACATGCGTCAATGCTCTCTAAGCTCCCTTTCCTTTGCGTTTTCTCTTTCTCTTTGCTTATTGTACTCATGTTTACCTTCCTCTCATATCCTTCCATATTGTCACTTATTGTTGGAGCGACCTCTTCTTCCTTTCTTGTTAATTATGGTGTTTCTCAAGGTTTAGTTCTATCTACAACTTTATTCTTACTTTTCATCAACGATCTTCCCAGATTCACTTCTAACTCTGTTTATTCTTAAGCCGATGACTCAACTCTCCATTCTTTCACTCATTTCAAATCTGCTTCCTTTTTTTGCATCTAGAGTTGCTTCCAGACTTCAGCTTTCCAATTCTATTCTTGCCGATCTGGATGCTATTTCCTGGTAATGTTGATTCAACTTTGTGAACTTCAACCTTTTAAAAACTCAACTACTTCACATCTTCTTGTCTAAATCATCTTCCAACTTTCCTTTCTTCTTGAATGGTTCTCCTGTCTCATTTGTGGGCAAAATAATATTCTTGTTTTGAACATAAAGAGTGAGTTGTCTTGAAAATCTCATGTCACAACGGTTGTTATGGTTACCTCAAATAACCAGGTTGTTCAGGTTGCGGGATATTTTTCTTCCAAAGATTTATTAAAAAGGTCTTCTGTTAAACTTTTTCTAACTCTATTGACTTTCCATCTCTTTGACGTGACGTTGGAGCACTATCTCTTTTCTTTAGGTGACATAGACCGTAGATACTCAAGGGAGTTGACCTCTCGCATTCCACCATGATTGCGTCAACCTTGTAGCATAAGGGATGTCTTGCTATCACATGAATTTTGTGTGAATATTAGAAGTCAAGGATT
>JABUQX010004382.1:0-18971 GCA_015478945.1 Trachelipus rathkii | reverse complement strand
CGATCAATAATCAATAGATCCATGGCATGATGTGAGGCAGTGTTGTATGGCCGGTTTGTTTACTGATTTACCTTTGCATTTAGCGGTATGTTTAAACATGATAATTAGGTAAAAATATGAATAGAATTCAATAGAATTCAATAGAATAAGAAAGAGTTGGACAGGAGTGTAGGTTGGGTAGTTTGATTTACTGATCTTTCCTGATTTAGGAATGGTAAATCATGAAAAATTTTACCAAAAAATATGACGTTGAATCCAATAAAATCAATGACGATAAATAGATCATAGATTCAACGAAAAGGGGTGGCGGAGCAGTTTGATTTACTGATTTACTGCTTGTTAGGGTATGTAAAACCGTGACAATTTTAGTAAAAAATATGACTTGAATCAAGTAGATCAATAGATCAATAGCAATCAATCGAGATCAATGGGATCAAGTGGCGATCAATGATCATAGTCGCATGACGAGAACGGCTGAGCTAAAAAGGGCAGTTTGATTTAACTCCCCTGATTTACTCTGATTTACTGGTCGTTCGTAGGGATGTAAAACATGACAATTTAGTAAAAATATGACCTGAACAATCAATGGATCAATAGATCATAGATCAAATCCTTAGATCAAGTAGATCACGGAAGGTGGCTGGAAGGCAGCTTGATTTACTGATTTACTGATTACTGCTTTAGGGTATGTAAAAACAAAGATTTGTATAGTTATAAACAAAGATAAGAATTTTATTTATATTTATTTTATTTATTTTTTATTTTTTCTTGATGGTTCTGAAACCATTATTTTCGAAATCTACAGACCCTATAACATATATAAAGACACCAACATTGTTGTTATACGAATGTTTATTACTGATTACTGATTTACGTGCGTGTTGGTGGGGGGGGTGGGGGGGGTATGTAAAAACGTAAATTTGTAAGTTATAAACAAAAAGAATAAGAAATTTTATTTATTTATTTATTTATTTTTTATTTTTATTTTTTCTTGATGGTTCTGAAACCAATATTTTCGAGATCTACAAACCCTATAACATATATAAAGACACCAACATTGTTGTTATACGAATGTTTATTAACTCGGCACCACACCGGAGCCAGCACCGGTGAGGATGCCAACTCCTCAGATTCCTATACCAACTCTTTTTAGAACTTCAACTCTGAATCCTCTCACCAAATTTCTACCTTCTACGAACATTTCGATTTTTTAAGGGGGGGTGGGGTCCCCATTCGGGGGACCCACGGTGACGAAACATCGTCTACGACGAGGTTACTTCACCATATAACCCCCCTCCAAATTTTAACCCGATATGATAACTCTAACCCATGTAGATATATATCGGACTCAGAGGCTGAGCTGGAGCCGGAGCCAGAGCCGGAGCCGGAGTCTAAAATCTCGATTCATAAACGATTCCCTTCGAGAATCGATTATTCATATCGAGATATCGATTATTAATATCGACACGGAGTCGGAATCGGAACCGAAGTCGGAGCCGGAGTCGGAGCCGGAGTCGGAGCAGGAGTCGGTGTCATAGTGCGTAAAAAGCGATTCCTTACAGGAATCGTTTTCGACTCAGAATCTTCTTCGTATCCAAATTTCAGCCTTATAAGATCAATTTAATTTTTTAGGGGGATGCGTCCCCCCTTTAAGGGGGGACGCAGGGGTACGTACTCTCGTCTACTACGAGATTACGTCATCAAGCTCAAATGGGAACCATTAGGCCTAATGTTCGCTCCCTCGGAAGCAGCAACAATGGCGTAAGCGCAATATTTTGCGTTCGCTCTCGGGGGGAGGTACCCCCTATATACATCCTAGCGACTTGAAAACTCGTCGGTATCGAGGATAACCCATACATAGAACATATTCCAAGTTTCAGACCGATACCTCTTATACTTTTTGAGAAATCGGTGTGGGATGTCAATCGCTGCCATTACTACTCACATTGACGAGATGTTTGGTGATAACGACGTGATTTACTTTCAGCAAGATGTAGCACCTCCCCACTACCATCGCGATGTAAGAGCTCACCTCGATGCAGCATTTCCAAACACATGGATTGGACGAATTAGTAGTATTAATTTCCCTGCGCGTTTCCCAGATCTCACGCCAATAGACTTCTTTTTATAGGGATACCTAAAGGACAAAGTTTATCGCTCAAAGCCATGAACGATAAATGCATTGAAATTGGAAATCGAAAGACAATGTCGTGGCATTCAAAATGAACTGTTTCGTGTCGTTATCGACTCCATTGGTTCTCGTTATCATTGGTAGTTGTGTTTGGACAATGGCGGTCCTCATTTTGAACATTTGTGAACATGATTCTTTAAATACATGTATGTTCTGTAATTCAAGCCTTTAAACTTGTCATTACGTTCATAAATATAGTTTGTATAGTCTTTCAAAGTTTTAGCACATTAATACTATATAATATTATATTATATATATATATTTATTATATATATATATATAATATATATATATATATATATATATATATATATATATATATATATATATATATATATATATATATTATATATATATATATTATATATATATATATTATATTATATATATATATATAATATTATATATTATGTATTTATTAATTACTATATTAATAGTATTAATATACTAATATATTATATATATAATATATATATATATATATATATATATATATATTATATATATATATATATATATATATATATATATATATATATATATATATATATATATATATATATTGTAAGATTATTGTATTATTTGAACAAATTAACTCTAAATGTTAAAGACATTACAGAAATCCATCATGTAATTTTTTTTTCTTTTAGGTAAAGCGATATTGAAGATTTAAAATTTCGTTCGCGTATTATATAGTAAACTAATGAAAAGGCTTACGGAAAGTTAATTATTAAAATAAAATATTAATTCATCTAATAAAGAGTTTGCTAAGAGATTTTCATTAATAATAATGCTAGAAGTAGATTTTAATATCTTTTATTTAATATAATTTTAGTAATCGAATTTTAGATTAGTTACCGCTAAATATTAAGTAATCAATTATTAAAGTTATTTTTTATCTCGTTTATTTATTATTCTAATTATTTATATCATTTCATTTATTCGCCATATTTTTATTAATTTATTCTTACTAATTTACTCAAAGTTTACCATATATTTGATTTACTTCATATCAAACCCCGTTATTTACTTTTAAAATTACTTTATATGTTAAAAACTAGTTAAGTAACGAATCTTAAGCGTTGTATTATATTATTATTTATAATTTTAATTTAATTGTGTCTTTATTTCATACTTATTATTTATTTATTCAGATTTTCATTGACTTCCTCTCATTCACATATCCGCCATCTTGAATGAAGTTATTAGAACAAAGTGCATTATTCAATTTACACTTCGTATTTCTTATTTAACTTTTTAATTTAACTATCTAACGTTTCCTAAAAATGGCAAGAATCCATCTATATTTGATGTAATAAAGTTGTTAAGATAGAAATATGATCTTAATTAACTTTAGTTATCTAGAACTGACTACATATATATATATATATATATATATATATATATATATATATATATATATATTATATATATATATATATCATAATATATATATATATATATATATATATATATATATATATATATATATATATATATATATATATATATATATGCCGAGATACTCAGGCACATAATTAATACCAATCAATCAACGTGAAAATAAAAAGATGTGGCACTTTGGTCTTTTATTAAACAAAGAAATATTAATTATTATGCAACAACGAAAATGTGATTGCCAGATGGGCTATATAAGACATACAATTTGGCAAATGAATATCGCAAATTATATAAAAGTAAATATATAAACCCGAGACAAATCTTAAATATGTCCTCTCTTCACCGAGGTAAGTTTACAAGTCTATTATAATAATATGATAACAATTAATGTTTCTTTTGTTATTAAATGAATATATAAAAATAGGAACAAACGTGCATTCGCACGTCTGCCTCGGGCACGATCTTTTGGCCCACTCCTCGATTCAGTTTGACTTTTGCCCCTTTTCGGGTCCTTTAGTCATTACAATTCAAATTTGGCATCTCCCATTTCAGATTGTGCGGGGAGTCTTTAACAGTTTTTTTACAAAAGCTCTCTTAGTAACAAGCTGCTATTTTAATGGCTTTAACGAACTTGGTGTGCGAATGAGGTATGTAAGTCTGCCTCGTACACAGGTGCACACGATCTCTAGGCACACATCCAGGTGCTTAAAAGCTATCGTACCTCTTGACCTTCTCGATATTAGTGAATATTTGGTAGACCCTGGAGTTGCAATGAGATGGCACACCTAGATTGTATAGCATAGCTTATGCCTCATGATTGATGCCATATCATTGTTTCCCCATACGTAAGGATAATATAATACATGCATAGGAAAGATGAAGGAAGACCAGAAACACTAGTGACAAGTAGGAGACGAAAATTTCATAAATACTAGATAGTGACAATAATGACTATTTATTCATAAATACAAAGTATTTCCTAGTCATTTATTACCAGAGTACCAATATTTTTCCATTTTCTATCTAATTACTCTTTTTTTCGGTTTTCGGTATTTCATCCTTATTTGTCCTTCGCAAAAGCGGGGGTTGGTAGTTGGCTTTTCCTCGCGGGGGTATAAGAGGGAGTTTTCGGGTAACAAATTTTTGAAGAGGTTTTCAGCGATCTGTATAAGTGTATGTATGTCACTAGACCCGGCTATCGTGTAGATATTTCGGTGCACATATGTAGGTAATTATGCGAAGAACAATTTTTTCACAAAATTTGGATGATTTTTAAGAAGAAATTCGGCATTTTTGTGGCCAAATACATCTTTTACCCGCTGGATATACTGACTAGGCAATTCCTTCTTTTTCCTTCCTTCTTGAAAGACGTCATAAATTCTTTGTTTGAAAGTAGGTAAATAAGACATCTCTATGGTGTTTATTAGTTCTTCAAATGCGTTTACTTTAAATGGATAATGACTTGAAAGCAACAAGCGATTAGGTAGAATAGGAGCTAATAATTGCACTTTCTCTACCCCATCATTTATTATTATATAAAGTTTAAAAATGTTTATTGCAGCTAGCCAGGTGGTCACGTTCGATGAATCGAAAGCTGGCTGGAGATTAAGTTACTATAGTTTTTCTGAAGAGACTTATTCCCGCACTGACGCTTTGGCCGCGTCGCTTGGCGCGAAGTCGTCGATCTAGGTGACTCAGGTTGTTCAGCTTCGGAGGAGGAAGAGTGAAGGTCTTCTTCAATGGGGGAGAGAGGTTGTTGCGGGGTGAGGGACTTTCCGTTCCCCTTTTTCTTGGAGAGGCTTTTCTGCGATTCGATCTGAGCCACTGAGAGAGTTTTTCGTGGCGACCATAGTTTTTCGCTATAACAAAGAAACTGTTTTAAGTTTTGAGTCAATTTTAAGCCTTAAAGTTCGTTTGGAATTTTTGTATGTTTGGGGCCGCTCTTTCAAATTTTCGAGCCGGCTTCTTCTACTTCAACGGCTTTTTCACGTTTTCACAGTTTATTGTTTTTCTTTTAAAATTTTCTTTCACTAAGCTTATTCTTCACCTTTAACAATATAAATTGTTTTTCGGCACTATTTTTGAAACACTTTTTATTTATTCTAATTACGATTTATTGTCACAAATCACTTTATGTTTTTAGCACAGTTAATATTCGCCACACTGATTTTTAATCACTAATTCAATTGTTTACACTGTTTTTAATAGAAATTTAGGCCCTATTAAGAAGGTAGAGATTTCTCGAAGTTGTCATCATAGGTCAATCTCGGGGACATCAAAGTATGAGTTGAGATACTCAGGCACTTAATTAATAGCAATCAATCAACGTGTTAATAAAAAGACGTGGCACTTTTGTCTTTTATTAAACAAAGAAATATTAATTATTATGCAACAACGAAAATATCAGTGCCAGATGGGCTATATTAGACATATAATTTGGCTAATGAATATCGTAAAATTATATAAAAGTAAATATATAAACCCGAGACAAATCTTAAATATGTCCTCTCTTCACCGAGGTATGTTTACAAATCTATTATAATAATATGATGGCAATTAATGTTTCTATTGTTATTAAATAAATATATAAAAATAGAGACAGACGTGCATTCGCACGTCTGCCTCAGGCACGACCTCTTGGCCTACTCTTCGATTCATTTTGACTTTTGCCCCTTTTCGGGTCCTTAAGTCATTACAATTCAAATTTGGCATCTTCCATTTGAGGGGGTGCGGGGAGTCTTTAACAATTTTTCTACAAAAGCTCTCTTAGTAACAAGCTGCTATTTCAATGGCTTTAACGAACTTGGTGTGCGAATGAGGTATGTAAGTCTGCCTCGTACACAGGTGCACACGATCTCTAGGCACACATCTAGGTGCTTACAAGCTATCGTACCTCTTGACCTTCTTGATTGATATTAGTATATATATAGTATATACTATATATACAATGATATGGCATATATAGATTGCATAGCGTAGCCTATGCCTCTTGATTGATGCCATATCATTGTTTCCCCATACGTAAGGATAATATGATTATATATATATAGACAGTAATAATATAAATATATATGTATATTATATAATAATATATATAATTATATATATTATATAATAGTAATATATATATATACACGTTCATATAGTTTCAATGTCTTTAATTGTATAAAAAAGTTTTAACTAATCTACTCACTATTCTTAGATTTTTTGTGATATCTATAGTTAAAAATATATATATATATAATATATTATAATATCAGTATAGTTCACGTTTACCTCAAGTGGATTAAGACAACCTTTTTCGCTCGCCTTAAAAACGGGGATTCTTCCTCAGTTATGGGTTACGGAATCTCGTTCGTACTAGCGAAATGAAAATGGAAATGATGCAGCAGTTAGAAAGTGATTGTAGTCATTAAGTACGGGAAGTAAGTGATTTGCGGCATAGTGTATTACACTAATCTCAATACACACACATCACTGCGAACATAGCCAACACATGCAACAGAACAATCTATACACATACAAGTCACTCTTCTTATTTTTCTCGCATTAGAAAGCCTCGTATTAGGATGCGTTCCCACGCCCGCGGTGGCAAGCACTCCGACTGCTTTGCGCTGATGCAGGGCTTGCTATGGGGCCTCAATATCCTTGCACTTTACCACTTGGTCAGAAACCATGCATATACTTTCCCTGACCAATTTCCGATCTCGGGATTGAGGTTACTTTCCGATTTCGGGAATGAGGCTATGTAGTGAAAATGACATGGTACATATACATGTTTTATTAAGTTACCCTTAATTTTTGAAGAAACTTGTAGTATTCTTTATTAATTAGTTATTTATTTTCTTGCAGTAAATATATCAATTAAGAATAATTTATTTTTTATTTATTTAATAATTGTTAGTTACTTAAATATCTTATTTATGAGGTGCCTTAAAACTGAATCTTAAGCATCTGGGAGCTTTGCTCTCATTCTCTTTAGTCTACTAACGAAATACAAAGAGGATCTACTCTCTTTTAGATCAGGTCTTTTACATATGGTCAGCAAGAAAGGAAAAACATTATAATTAATGTTTCCACACAACCACATCTCACAGCGTAGTGTAGGTCTTACTTGGTGGTCTACTGCTCGCTCGTCATAATCTATCTACCGGCTATAATAATTCATAGTCTACTGTGAATAAAGAGTCTATTCTCTCTTATACATTGGGTCTACCCGGTGTTAGCAACTGCAAAGTCTACCATCAGGTGTGGTCTACCTCATGCTTGTAACTGGTCTACTGGTTACATTAATTCATGGACCCCCGTGAATAAAGAGGGAGTCTACTCTTTCTTAAATATTGGGTCTACCTGTGCTAGCAATTGCAAGTGTATTTACCTTCAGGTGTGCGATATATCTACCACATGGCTTTAGTTATAAACTGTCTATACATGGTTATCATTTTCTGCTGATTTGGTCCCACCCTGGTATAATTAGCTATATATATTTATAAGGTCGACTCACCTCTCTATTATACTTTATAATATTATAATATATATTAATTATTAATATTTATATTTAATAATTAATATATATATATTAATATATATAGTATATTATATAATACCTTTTTTATTTATATATAATATATATAATATATATATATATATATATAATTATATATAATTATATTAATATAGTATATATATTATTATATTATATATATTATTATATTATATATTATATTAAATTAATTTATTAACTATATATATTATAGTGTAAGTCAAAGTGTAATAATTGAAGGGGAACTGGGAATCCTGTGAGAAGGATTCCAGGATCTGGAAATAGATGCCTTATCAGTTTTCCAAGATACTGTGAAATGGAATGTAGTAAATTGAAATTTTAGTTACTTCCTAGTGATTTTTGGAATGCGTTCAGTATCACATGGAACTGATCCGCGAACTGGAATAATATACCTAAGTATTAAATATATATTTATACAGATATATTATATTAAATATATTTATATTAATTATATTAATATATTTATTTAATATAATATATATAAACTATATATATATTATAATATATCAATAGTAGATATATTAATATTATATTATATATAGTTATATATTTACATGCTTGGGGTGATTTTCATGGTCACATATACATTTGCCATGATCATAAGAAAATACACGTACCCACGCCCCGCACCCCCGTGCACCTCGCACCCCTGCCTATATATATATATATATTAATATTTATATAAGTAATTAATTATATATTATTATATATAATAAATATTAATTAATTAATATATGATTAATATATAATATATATATATATATAATATATATATATAATATATATTAATATTATAATATTAATATATATACATATATATATATATACGTTATACGTAAGTATGCGCGCGCACGCATGTATGTTTCCGTCGGTCGTTTTTTACGCGTCCGTGTATCTCCGTATATATGAGCCTCATTGAAGTACTTCGCCAGCACTCTCGGTACGATTCTATATCAACCTGTATCAACCAATTGTGTCATGCTATTCGCAGAGCTAAATACAAATAGCACGGGGCTGAAGATAAATAGAGGGATGAGAATGTAAGGAGAGAGGTATAATAAACTCCTAGAGAAAGAGCACATACGAAGCGTGAAGAATTAAACCTGAGAATGAAAGTGTTTAACAGAAGAAAGAAAAGGATTAATTAAGCTCACTTTATGTATTGATAACCCCTCACATCCAAAGCCTGTACCAGAAATGTATAATAATTTATTGACCTTTTTTGGTCCCCAAAATAAGGGTTAGATATATTTAAAGTCTCCTTTTATTGAACCCCCTCCACATCAAGCGTGTACCAGATGTATAAATTATGACTTTTATTGTTGTAAGAATAGGTGAGGATTTTATAAATTCCCTTATTGTATAGTGAACCCTCACTTCAACCTGACACAGGTTTAAAAAATTTATGAATCGTATACAATAAAAAATAGTCTCAGTGGAAGCGATTTAATATATATATATTAACTAAAGTTTCAAAAGTCTAAGATTAGCACAAAGAACTAAATACATTTTGCCTCTTAAAACATTTATGATAAGATTAATTAATTAAGAGCTATTCTTGTAAAATTGATTACCTGTAAATATTAATCATTAGCTTCGTAGGGAAGATTTTCTATTTACAGAGTATGTGTCTACAAGTACTATAAGCTATTGACATAAATGAAACATAAACACCATATTGTTTATAATTAATTAGTGTTATAATTGCTGGTTTTAAAAACATATTTTACTCGAGCCGTAATACAAAAGATATACTATTAATTGAAATTTGAAATATTATTTCAATAACTTAATTTAACGTGATAGATTTTGATAAATTATGCTAAAGTACAACGGATATTATAACAAAAAAATCGTGAATACATCTTTAGTTATTTAAAAAAATAACATTACTTTTATGGGTGATCTCTCAAATGGAAATTCTATGACGCACAGGTAATTCAAGCTTTTTCTCTCATTTACAAGTTTTCACATTGTCGCAGACCTTATTTATTTATACACAAAAAAACATTTCTTTTCTATTTTTTATTTTATTATCTTTATATTTCAGAGAATACAAAAATAAAATTAATATTATTATCTAATCTCACTTAGACTGATATGTCCTACAGTTTACTAGTGATTGCAAATGATATAAGCTAAAAAACCCTGGAAGTATCTATTCACTTTTACTTGAAGTTATTATTTATTGATTATTTTATTATAACAATTTAATTATTAATTCTTATTGTACTTTATTATTATTTATTTAAATTAAAATTTTGAATATATATTATTATTTAAGTAATTATAAATGATTTTATTATTTTTTTTTATTTATATAAGATTAGAATTATTTAGTATTATATTATTATAATTAATTATTAGATTTATTCTTAATTCATATTTACGTATTAATATTTTAAGCGAAAATGTTGCTTTTGATAAGATAGAATAACTTAACTTTATAATATAGGGCTTATATTAATGAAATTTTAATATATATAATTTATTATTATTAGTATTAAAATAATAAAAAAAGATAGAGCGGTTTTATTAGTAGTAGTAATAGAATAGTAGTAGGGTAGGTATAATATAATTGGGATTCTTTAAAAAATGACATCTAAGTTTTTATTCAACTTATTATATATATGATATGTCATAGAAGTTATGAAGGCCACACAGGACAACTTTGCATCCGAGGTTAAATAGATGCGTTATTGCAATGGAGAACCTCATACTACTATCACTGTCAATAACCATACTCATATCATTCTACTCTACTCTCTTTATACATACCTATCTCATACATACTCATATACCTACCATTATCATTACTATCTATTACCATTCTATCTCTTATCATCTATTCATACCTCCTGATTCTATCCTTACCTACTCCATATCTCTTATTACCCTATCACTTTACATACTTACCTCTTTACTACAATACATAACCACATACTTAACCAATTATTACACAAAGCATACAATAACATCAGTACCTATAACATCACACCCCATAAAATATATGGCAACTGACAACTACCAATAACTTGAATATTCATAACAACATACATATCATATCATACATATCAAATCATATCAACTTTCTCCCATACATACATACAATACATATAATATCATAATACATAATATATTAAATTTAGCATACATACATACCAAATTACATTAATGTATGATATAGCCATTTGATAATTAATTTGTGCGTTTTACTATATAATGAATATTTTAATTAGATTTTAATAAATATGTACTTTCATATTAGGACTTTTGGTACTTTAATAATTTTATTTCTTATATTTAATAAAATTCTCCTTTATTAATATTATATATTTTTATACTAGGTGAAAGCGTTTCGCTCCCTGCTGTCCATGGATAAACCGTCAACGCCCTTATACTTATTAGATATATTAGTATATTAATAGTATGTTTACTTATATATAAATATAATTTAATTAGTTATTAATAATATTCTCTATGTTTATAATTTATTATATATACTATATGATATATATTATTATATAATTAAATTATATTAATATATTATTATTATAATATTTATTATTACTATATATATATTAATTATACATATTAACTATTATATATATATTAATTATTATATATTAAGTATATATATTAATGATTAATATTGATATATATAATATTAATTTATATATAATCATAACCACCCGCCCCTTCACACCCCCCACCCTACCCCTCCAAATCCTTCCATGATCTATAGCTTCAACGGCTGATCTATTGATTCAAGTATATTTTTTGAATAGTATCGAAAACGCTATTATTAAAACATAACATAATAAATAAGTTCTTTATATACTAACCACGAATATAAGCTAAACGTAACAAAGTATTTACATCAATAAAGCTAAACATATCATAATTAAAAACTTAAGAAAATATTAAGTATACAACGACAACTTAAACATACCTTACGTGCTCAACTAAACAGCCCAACATTTATCAAAGTTACCATACTTAACAGCGAGTAATAGTAACTTAAACATTACATACACAACGTAACCTAGTTCATCACTTTATTTCAAACGCATCTATAAATATGTATATACATATCATTAGTATTATTATCTATATATATTTAAATATATGTAATATTTACAAAAATTTATCATAACGTCTTACCTATATACATGTAACTAAACCAGAACGAAATATATGACGGATATACTCGTAAACAAGTTTTAACATTATATATCATGCTGAGATCAGTGCTCAGCTGTGGGTTGTGTAAAATTAACATTCGTCCAAGTCTCAGAACTTGTATTCGCCTTTTCAAAATTCTCTTTTCTGTTTTATGAAATTGAATTTAATATATAAGTTTTGTACCTTATTTTTTACAGTATTCAATTTACAATTTATTCTTTGTGAAATTTTACTAATATTTTTTATTTTTTTTTTAATTTGTATATTTTTTTTTTTTTTTTATTTTTTTAATTTTTTTTTAAAATTTTTTTTTATTTTATTTTTAATTTTTTTTTTTTATATGTTTTTGCTAATAGATTTGGTTGTTCTTTAAACATTTTGTTTTTACTAAAAAAAATTATTCTATTTATGTATAGAACAAAAAATTGCATTTTACATTACTATCAGTTAAATCAGGTAAATCAACCACCAGCCCCCCCTATCCCTCCCGACCTCCTACACCTTTTCCCTACATACATGATCTATTTGACATTGGATCTATGATCTATTGATCTTTGATTTCAAGTACATATTTTGTTATATATATAATATTATAACAAACAAAAAATCTTTATATTATTTTATGTTTTGTATTATTTAAACATATTTGTTTTACTAAAAAATTTATTTTTTATGTCTTTAATAACTGTTAAAACCCAAAGCATTCATACTTACCCAACAGCAGTGAATTAGACTTAATCTCAAGTTAATCCAAACCCATCCCAGCCACCCTCCTAATTGCAATTTATAGTGATTTATATAGTATATATGATTACAAGTCAAATAATTTTTATTAAAATTGTTTATTGTTTTATACATAACCTCTTAAGCAGGTAAATAGTGATTAAATTCAGTAAAATCATAAATCTAAGTAAATCAGTAAATTCAGTTAAAGCGTAGTAAATAAAGTATAATCAGTAAATCTCTCAAGTTATAATCAAGCTAAATCATGTTAACCGTAATTAATATCATTTAAATCAGTTAATTCAAAACTTTCCATTTAAGAAAAAACTTAACTACCCAATCCATTGTATCTAATTGATCTATTGATCTATATTGAGTCGTAATATGATTCAAGTCGGATTTTGTGATAATCATAACACATAATAAACTTTATTTTATATGTGTTTTGTTTCTATTAAAACATATTTGTTGTTTACGTGTGTAAAAAGTTTATTCATTTTATATTTATAATCATTAAAAAAATTTTGCTATTTTTTACATACACCTAAAACCAAGTAAATCATTGTAAATCAGTAAATCAGCTAAATCAGTTAAATCAAACCATCCCACTCTATCCTCCTACCCATCCTGATTATCTATTGTATTCTAATTGATCTATTTGATCATATGATCTATTGAGTATGTCCATATTATTTATGTAATTATATAATCAATAACATATAAAATTATTTCTTTGTCTGTAGTGGTGTGGTGCACAATGTCTCACTGTTGTTGGGAATCTGTATTGTGTCAGTTGGTGATTATTGTTGTGAGTTGAGATATGTGCGCGTTGATTTGGTGTGTGTTGGTTTGTGTTGTTGATTGTTGGTTGTTGTTGTTGAGTTGTTACTTTACAGGTGTTAAGTTTTCAAGTTTCAAATGCGGTAAAATATAAAAACTTTTTTCAGATTTCAATATTGCTATCAAATATATATGCTTAATTTACTCAATCAACTATCTGATAATACTCTCGAAAGTAAGCTTTAACTACAACAAATAATATCTATCATCCTATTAGACGCTACAGTGAACCTAATACAGCCATTCGATTGAACCACATGGCCCTCAACTAAATTAGAAGTTTTAACCCACCGAAGAAAAGTCAAGCATAGCATGAAAATCTCAATCGTTTTACTATAGCACACCACTACACCCAAAAGACTACTATTATTTTATTATTTATTAACTCACTTATTATTATTTTCTGACCAACTCGATATTATAGAAGCTATATATAGAATTATTAATTTTATTATATGTAGTTATATAAAATAATAATTATAACTCATAAACCTTTATTATATTATTTATCATATTTGTTATGTATTTATTTATTATTCCACATAGATCTCCACAACACGCAATTAACGCGTTGCCGATTCACTTTGCCTCCCAGGTTTCCACAACTACAAGCATTGTACCAAAGGTGTGTTCATTTTCCTCTCTACCACGCATACTCAAACTTTCTTAAACAAATTTATCGTTAGATCTCTGTCCGCCTAGAAAGGAAGGTGCTTTTCGAGTCAGAGGATAGAAGTGTTTCTATCCGAGGATGGAAAGTGTGTATATTCGAAGGAATGAAGAGTATTTTATTCAAAGGAAGGATTTAGAATACATTCAGGAAGGTAACGAGATTTATTACCTTGTTACCCTCCTCCTAAATATCTTTATGTACACATTTGAGAAGGTCGAGAATTTCATTACTTCGTTCCTTTTGTCCTTACCTTAACATCTGTTTTATCTAAACAGTAGTTTTATTATATCTATTATTATTATTATTAATTATATTATAGTTATATTATTATTATTATTATTATTATTATTATTATTATTATTCATTATTATTATTAGATTATTATTATTATGTATTATCATCATCTCATTTCATCTCTTCATTCATTCATCATATTTAATCATCATTCATTCATCATCATCATCATCAATCATCATCATCATTATGATTATTATCTTATTATTATTATTAATTATATTTATTATTGATATTATTATTATATTATTTTATTTATGTATTATTATTATAACACTTTTGGAGAGTTATAATGAATTCCTCTAGACAGCAAACATTACACACACACCTACACGCACACATCACACACAACACAACACACACACACTAAACACACACACAATATAATATTATAGACGTACTATTACCTTTAATACGTTAGCTTATGCAATTACATACGTACTAACGTTACTGATCAAGCATGACATGCTATTCATGTATTGTCAAGCAGATGTGCTAATATATATCTAAACGTTCCGCTGAAATACATTATTACAATTTTTTCACAGTGTTTTATATTTTGCATGCATTTTTTTTCTATTGTATTTTCTCTGATGGCTTTTATTAGCAATCTTATTATATTATATTATTGGTAAAGAATAAGATTATTTATTTTATTTAATTTTAGTTTTATTGTATTTATTATTTTAATTTTGTTTAAAATCTATATATATTGTTTTAAATAAACTTATGTATTTTTTCATTACAGATATAATTTCTAGTTTAAAACATTGTTTTAACTAAAATTTTTATTTCATATTATTGTCTATAACTATAATATTTTTTGTTAATTTTTACATGACCCTAAAGTCATGGATATATAAACAGTATAATAAATCAGTTATCTAATTTACGAAACCCTACACCACCTCACCCTTCACTGACCATTCTCCATAATTGAATCTAGTGATCTATGATCTATGATTCTATTGATTCAAGTTATTTTTTATTAATTAAATTTTATACTATTTTTACAGCTCCCAGAAAACGTACAAGGATTTAAATTCTCCTTTAAGGATATAATGAAAACGCCCCACCTACCTATACCGAATCAATGTAATATATAATATATAGGTATATATATATTATATATATAATATATATTAAATATATATATTATAATATATATATATTAAATATATATTAATTAATTAATATTAGATATATAAATTATTATGACCTTAACCTATAATGTTAGGATAAGTGATATGTCCAATTTTCCAGGACTAATGATTTGATTATCTCTTATTTCTACCGTAGCATAATCACCTCATTTACCTTACTATTTATAACTATCCTTACTATAAACCACCCATTATTATTTTTTAACTTTAAACATTTTAGTTTTCTTATCGCAAACGACGCAATTAAAGAAACGAGTTTTAATAGTTAAATAAAATTGTTGTTTCTATTCCGACTTCGAACATTTTGCTGATTAGGCTCATAACTTGAGCAAACTTATTATTATTTACAGATAAACTAATCATCAAAATTTAAAATATATATCTCTAATATATTAAATGTCATAATTTTACATCAGCGTTGTAATATTTATGAGAACTACCTATCATAATTTAACCCAACCTAACCAACCTAACCTAATATATCTTGGATAAACAATTGTACTAATAAATTAGAAAGGTTTCATAATTGCACTTTTTTCAGGTGGCATATCATCTAATACTTTTACTAATACATAATACTATTCATATGATCCTGAGTTTCTTATATACTACTAATGACAACTATTAGTAAATTAATGATGATTATCATTGATAGAACCTTATCTTATATATTATTATTTATTTATTATATTTAATTTATCATTATATTTATATTTAATTATATTAATTATTATTATTATACAATATTATTAATTTAATTATTCGTCACATAGATCTTCACAAACTTACCAAATTAAACGTAGATGCATATACTTAACAATTGAGATTTTTAAATACACTCTCCAACAGAACTGCCCCGAGACTATATAAATGCTCTCTACTGACACCAACATTACGCAATCTTTTAATCAAAATAACAAACGAGGTTCGAGATTAAAAATAACATGTATAAGATATCCTAATGAAAAGAGGTATAGAATATAACAAAATGAAACGTGAAGACAAACAAAGCCTAATTCTCTAATAATGCAGTAAGTGAAAAAGATAATATAGTTTTGAAAGAAGGAAATATAAACAAAAAGCAACGGCTTTATCAATTTACAATGAATCATCTAGTGCCTTTTGTTATTCAATAACAATGGGTATTGAATCGGTTTACATTCTCAACATTACTATAAGCAGTGATGAGTAATATTAGTCTATGCGTTAAAATAAACAGTATGCAAACACACTACAGCATACAACGTAAACATACACACACACTAAATATATATATAGTTATTTTAATTATTAATATTAGTATAATATTAATAATTAATATATAGTATAACTAATTTTATTTTTACAAGAATAGGTATAAAGATTAAATATATAATATATAATATATATTAATTTATATATATTATAATATTATGATATATTAATATATATAGTATAAATAGATAGATATAAAGACTGAGTAAAAATAATATAAATGCTCTTAATGATATTTACATAATAATTAATTTAATTAAAAATATAATATATAGATATTATATATATATATATAATAGATATTGTGTAGAATTTAGTAAATATTGGTTTAATAATAAGATATAATATATCATGCCATAATTTGTGTAAGATATTAAATATATAAGATCTTCACATTGGTCGCTTTATTATTTCTGTTTCTTACCATCAAATATTCTTTCACATTTTTATTATAAACATTTTTATTTCTTAATTAATTTTCTTTTAAGTTTATTATCTCTTCATATTTATATTTGTTTAAAAGTTTATTTATTTATTATTTTATTTTAATTTTTATTATATTTTTCATTTATATGAGCACCTAACTCAAGCAAGTACAAAACCGATCGCTAACACCGAGAGACTACATTCAACGCCCATGTCAAGCGTTCGAACCTTAGCGGCGCTTAACGTCTCAGCGTCTTCATGCCTTTACGTCTCCCGATTATAATATATTATAACACAATATATGATTTCACGAGTGACCTCCTACGAGTGTCTAAGGGTTAATATTTATAATATATAATAATTATAATATATATTATATGATATATTAATATTCTTAATAATGCTAATATTCTATTATAAATGTGAATTATTTCTCGGAGTAAAAAGACAAAAGAATTAATAATTATGTATATTAAAATAAATATAAGATATATATATATAATTATATGTTATATAACTTAAATCATTAATTAGAAAGATTTAAAATGTTTCCAAATCATTTATATTATATTTCATGATAACTATTAAGTACTAAATGATTTTAAATTACTATTATATAACAGTTTTTTAGGTAATATTTAACAAGATCATACGTAACATATTAGTATTTTATAAAAGTATATATCATAGTTCGCATAAATGTTCACATAAAATATATATATATATATATATAATTAGACACGCCATAATCATCTCCAGAACAGCTTGAATAACAGTCGAACAATATAGGAGTTACCATATAAGCGACCCTAACTCCAAAAAACAAAGTTTTGCATATATTATGAGATAGTCGTAAGACATTTATGTTTTCGTATTTCCATTATTTCAGTTTGCATTTTTATCGTTTTATCACCTTGTTTTATGATGAGAAGGATTAAATAAATACTCTATATGATAGTATATATATATATATATATATATATATATATAAGGAAATAGATGTTTTGTCAAGTCTCAGTTATATATATAGCGAACTTGTTCTTTTATTCTTTATTACTTTAATTTAGAAGAAATCGGAATGGAACTTGAATAAGATGTTTAACATTATTGCAATCACTCACATTACAAGATTATTAAATATAAAAAATATTATGGTACAAGGTAATTCGCTATTATAGGTCGGTAGTGAATCTGGGATAATAATTGCACGCAGTTATTTATCTAGATATTATTATATATTACTACCTTTTTGCTACA
>JABUQX010004381.1:7500-17500 GCA_015478945.1 Trachelipus rathkii | reverse complement strand
GGAGGGGTACTGCCGTGTGATACATTTCAGAGTGACAATTCCCTAATCAAGGAAGGATCACCACCATACACTCATGAAAGTGTATACATAAGTAGTAAGGAAGCTCATATCAGCCCTCGCCCTGTACAAGTTCCTTTTTCATACCCTTTGCTTTCAAGTACAAATAATACAGACACTAATGAACTTATGAGTCAAGATTCACAGTATTCCCTTAGTAAATTTAATCATAGAATAGAACACATTCATACATTAATAGCTAATATACAAAGAATCATTAATAATAACAGTGTCTCACCTTCACAAATTAAAAGTGCTGAATATTACCTAACAAGGGCTTTCAATATGTTAAATATTCCATGTAGAGGGGGTGCTGATGTGAATTCCATAGCTACTGGAGTACACATGCCTAAATGTCATAGGTGTGAAAGATATGGCCACGATGATAGAGAATGTATATTCAGAGAATACTGTAGTTATTGTATGGACTTTCACATGCGCGGGAGCCAACCTGCATGTCATGGAACTATTTGGGATTATTCATACCCAATGGCCTTGAGGAGAATTAAATTTATTAAGGGTATGTCAATGAGAGAAGGCAAGGTACAGAGAGAGAAAATATTTGAGAAGTCAGAGACTACTCCCTCCGTTTCTCTTCCTGCTAATCCCTCTTCCTCAATTGTCTCGTCCTGTAAAAGTAATATAACTCCTCCTATTGGTGTCCATGTCCCTCATTCTTATAATTTGTCTCGTCAATTGTGTGTACCATGTCCTACTCTTAAGTCTTTACATACTTCTGTACATGTAAATGTAATTCGTCCTCAGTGTAATAATAATTGTGATAATGTTTTGTCTACTGTAAATACACATTATAATATTACACCCACAAATAATAAGTATGTTAAGATTAACCCTCCTTCACAGCGTCCTTCTTCAGCTCCTGTGCATGGCTCCGGCCTACACATGCCTCAGCATGTAGGAGCCATGGACGAAGCTGATGCTTATCCTCTTTCTCAGGACCAACCTGTGTCCTCCTATGAGAATTACACTCCTTATACTAATGAACAAGCTCAAACTTATTATCCACACACTGAAAATAACATAGATCCAAATTTTCAGGGGGCGTTATGAATTTGACTTCAACTCATAACTGCCCCATCTCTCTCGGAGTCGATAGTATAAACGCTATAGATTCCCCTATGTCCTTTCTAATAGATGACACTCCTTTTTCCTTACCATCTTCTTACATACTTACAACTTCTAATCATATGAAACCAGGAGTTTTATATGGTCTTCCTTTTCAACTTACACATAAATTCAGCCATAGGATTGAAACGTTAGGGCTCTTAGATAGCGGAGCTTCGCGCTCTATAATTAAGGAGGGTCTCTTCCGTAGATTTTATAAAAAGACAGAATCTACTGGTAACCCAATATTACATAAGCCTGATGTTTCATTACGGTCCATATCTGGGCAAGAATTAGTAATACTAGGAAGAACCGAATTGCAAGTTATAATAGGTGGTAAAGCATTTAAATGTAACTTCTACGTGGTTCCAGACTCTACATCGTTTCCTTTAGATGTTTTAATAGGAACCGATACATTAAAAATTTTGCCTCTTTTGATAAATATAAGAAGGGATAGTGTCTATTTTGCTGATATTAGTGGTGAAACTATAGAGATTCCGTTAAAATTAATAAGAAAAGGGTACAAGAGCACGAAGGATGCTCCTCTTTCCTTAAACAATCTCCAAAGTTTTCCACACCACAGAGGTACAATAATAGGTACAGACAGGTCCTATAGTCAGGCTCTTAAGTCTACGCCTCCGCGAAAGGACATAGAACATACAAATAAAGTAAGTTATAATAGGGATGTATTAAGTTCAGTCAGTAATGCAATAAGAGATGGAAATACTGCTGTCAGTACCGGTACGTATTCTCCTCAATCTCCAATTGGAGTCTCTCCCTATACTGGGAGCTGTCACTCCACATATAGAACCTCCGTCGGTACCGGGGATCATTTTATACCACTGTATCGCTCCTCCCCCGGAGGCTGCTTGACTAATATGTATCGCTCCTCTAATAACGGAGGCTGCTTGACTTCTCAAAACCCTTATACAGGAGAAAATATTCGCTCCTCTTATAGCAGAGGCTGCATGACCACTCCTGCTCCCACTATGGGAGAAAGTAGAGTTAATAATCGGAGCACCGCAGTGCCTCCGAATATAAATGTTCAACAGGTGCATTGTACATCACCACGTGCCAATATAGGTCGGTGCACACCAATGCATTCTTCAAATGATGTCAGTAGGTCTAAATTTAACTCACCTCAGTGTCGGTTAAATACGAACACTGCTGTGCCAACGCCTCCAGGTCCCTTTCGAGGGGGGGGGGTAAATTATATGAATGTCAATCACAACATTTGCATGCCTAATAGAACCACCGGGGTGTCACCTCGTATAGGAGCACCACCACTGCCTCATAATTTAATTGAGCGTCCTGTCACAAGCTATCCTAGTCCTAGGTCGGATTCTTTTCAGACATCAATGAGTATAAATAATGAGCAGTATAACTCTCCAGGGAATCGGTGTCGTTCCGTAGTTCCTACCTTGGAACATACTAATTATTATTCATCCCTTTCGGATGAGATGGATAATATAGATAATATGGAAAAAGGTTTAACTGCTGAAGAAGTAGTACAGCATCAGAAGAAATTGTTTAGTCAGTACAATAATAGTAAGCGAGTACGCTTCCACCCGACAGAGAGAAGTAAAACTCCCTTACACAATTATGGATACACTTTTAAACACCCTTCTGAACCTACTCACTATTCTTCTAATTCTTTTAATACCCTTCCTAATTCTTTACAGGAGATTAATACAATTTCACATCCTTCCTTATCTTCGTCGCACACGACCAGATACGCGGAATTACTTGATAGTAGCCCAATTGAAATTAATTCTTCTTCCACCTCGTCGCACCAGATGCAGATGCCTTACTCGGATAAAATTACAGAAAGCCTTAATGTTGTCATAGACGACTCCCTTTCTTATAATGTATATACTATTTCGGACTTAGAAATTTTACCTTATTCACGGTATATTCTTCCTGTTTCTGTACAGTCCAACATTGGTGCATTTCCTCCAGAGAACTTAGCACTCATTACTGAAAGCAAAAGTGATTATCTTTCCACAGGTACACTTTTCTTTGGAAACACTCTTTCTACTTGCCATAAAGGCAATATTTTGTTAGAACTAGTAAACTTAGGTGCAGATACAGTTACTTTCGACAATCACTGCCTACTTACTACAGCTTCTCCGCTTCTTTACAAAACCACAGAACCATACGACATTAACACGGTCACTGCTTCTAAGGGTCTTTCCGATGCACAAATCCGGGAAGTTTACAGAGAAATTTTACTCTCTGAATCCAGTAAGGATTCAAACAAATATGTTTTAAATAATCCTTCACAACTTGAAGACATGCTTTCTTTCTTAGTTAAAAATAGAAACACTATTGCTTTAGCAGATGATCCAGTAGGAGTCTGCCCTTTAAACAAATTTTCTATTAAACTCATGGAAGGCAGTCCGGACTATGTGTATACCCGTCCATATAAATTACCCCATAAGTACATGGAGGCCATAGACGAATGGGTAGAAGACAGCTTGGAAAAAGGATACATAGAACCTAGTATTTCTCCTAATAATTCCCCTTTACTTTTAATTCCTAAAAAGAGCGGTGGAAAAATGAGAGTAGTAGTGGATTACCGGAAGTTGAATTCATTCACAGTTCCGGACAGGTATCCGCTGCCTAACATTGCAGAATCCTTGTCCCTTATAGGGTCCGCACGCGTATTTAGCACGATTGATTTACTCTCGGGCTTCAGTCACTTAGAATGCGAACCAACGTCTCGTCCCTACACTGCTTTCTCCACTTCTCGAGGGCATTGGCAGATGAGAATTATGGCCCAAGGTGCCCGGAACTCACCGTCCGTTTTCAGCCGTACAATGGAAATGGCACTCTCCGGCTTGCTAGGCGTCGTTTGTTTACTTTTTATTGATGATATTCTCATATTCAGTAAAGATATTCCTTCACATTATACACATCTTACAAAGGTTTTTAATGCTTTAACAAACGCTCACCTAAAAATAAAGCTTGAAAAGTGTTCCTTCTTTAAAAGTAGTGTCACTTTCTTAGGTTTTAAAATCAGTGAAAAGGGGCTATCCCCTGACCCGGTTAAATTGGAAGCTATTAAAGGATTTAAAATTCCTCAGAATGTGTCTGATGTCCGTTCTACCCTCGGTTTCTTTAATTATTTTCGCCACATGATATCGCACTACTCTTCTCTTGTGCAACCTCTTACTTTGCTCTTAAAGAAGAATATTCCATTTTCTTGGCAAATCGAACAACAGCCTGCTTATGACTCGTTAAAGAAGTTTTTACTTTTAGATCCAGCTCTTTCTTTCCCTGATTACTCTAAACCGTTCATTTTAAGCACAGATGCTTCTGATTTCGGTATAGGCGCCGTATTAGCTCAGTTAGATGAGAATGGGAAAGAAAAACCCCTTGCTTTCACTTCCAAAATGCTAAGTAAAGCTGAAATCAACTATAGCACGACCGAGAAGGAAGCGTTGGCCATAGTACACGCTTTAACCAAATTTAGAACTATAATATTTGGTTATCCTCTTAAAATTTACACGGATCATTCCGCATTAGTACACCTTTTTAGGTATAAACAATTAGCTGGTCGTCTAGAAAGGTGGAATCTCAAAATTCAGTCTTTCAACCCAGAGATAGTTCATATCGAGGGCAAACTGAATATTATTCCTGATTATCTTAGTCGTCACCCAGTTCCTGACACTGGACATCTTTCTTCTTCTAATGAAGACGATCCTGATCACAAAACTTCTGCCATTCGGTTTAAAGAGTTTCAAAATCATTCAGAAGAGCCTTCTATAGCTCTTGTTCATAACCCTGTTCCAATAGCTTTTCCCGACACTAGAGTTTACACTTTTACAGATGATGTTGTTTTCCAGGAACAGCGTACTTGTCCTAGACTATCGGAAATTATCAAAAATATTGAAAATTCTCCTAACCCGGACAGCTGTCTCCCACATCTTATAGTCAAAGGTTTACTTTATTGGGTTTCTCCTAAAAACAAATATCTGCTTGAAGTTCCAGATTCTCTCATATATACTGTTATATTTTTGAATCATAATACACTTTCTGCGGGACATCCAGGTGCTGATCGCACTGAATACCGCATAAGAGAAAGATATACCTTTCCTCGCATCTCTACTTTTGTTTCTTTCTTTTGTAAACAATGTACTTCTTGTCTTGAAGTCAAGGGTTCCAAACCTCATCCAGTTGCTATCAACTCCTATCCTTTACCTTTCTATCCTTTTTCTAGAGTACATTTAGATACCATAGGTCCACTTCCAAAATGTAAAATTACAGGCGCTAAATACATCCTGGTTTTCAAGGATGCGCTCACTAGATATTGTGAAATATGCCCTGTAGCTTCTAGAGATGGTAAAGTAGTTGCCGAAACTCTCTTAAATAGAGTCATCTTGCATCATTCCGTACCGGAAATCCTCATCACGGACCGAGCTGCCGAGTTCACGTCAGAATTTTTCAACGAAGTTTGCAAAACATGGAATATTAAAAATCGCACAATCGCCGTCAGACATCCTCAAAGCAACAGTCTTGTGGAAAGAGAAAATAGACGTATTGAGGATTATTTGCGTCATTTTGTTTCCACACAGCACGACGATTGGGGGAAATACATTGCTTTTGCGCAAATTTCCTTAAATTCTACTTATAACTCTTCTATTGGAAATACTCCTCATTTTCTGGTCCATTTTTATGTTCGTAGGCTACCCTACGACCTCCCTGACTATGTTTCTCCTTTTGTTAACAAAACACAGCCTTTAAAGGATCATCTATATGACTTTAACGCGGAAATGGCTGAAAGAGCTGCTGCCATCCGCGAATTGGCTCGTCAGAAATTAGAAAAAGAAACATTAAGAATCGCCCAACAACAACATTCCAAGGCTCCTATACGTCCTATACGTGTTGGCGATTACGTCTATTTACTTGCTGTAAAACCTCCCCATTTATCTCCGAAATTATTCAAGAAATGGGTCGGTCCTTACTTAGTTGTTAATGTTCTTAAATTTAACAAATATCTCCTCAGGTGTCTTGTTACTAGTAGAGAATTTGAGTCCCATGTGGTTAATTTAAAGATTCTTCCCATGCCAATTGTTAAAACCATGGACAATAATCTTTCGTCCAGTTGGCAATCCTATGATCCTATAAGGAATCCTCCATTGCCCCCGAAAACTGTCCAGCGTGGTTTTCGCCAGCCTCCTCCCCAACCTCCACCTGCTCGACGCCTTCGTCCTCGTGGGCCCTTCTTCTGATACTCATTCAGACAACGATGATGATGATGAGTATGATCTACAATATACGTTGCCACCCCCAGTACAAGCTGTGCAACATCCGATCCAGCCACAACACCAGGTGCAACAACAACAACTCCGGGTTCGGCAACATCACCAGGTGTCACAACGGCTATCGCCAGTACAACAACAGCAATACCGAGGACAGCAACATCAAAGAGATGTAACTCCTATCTCTCCTGAATCTTCGTTACCTCCTTCGGTACAGTCTTCCCCAAGAATAGTTCATCATACTCCCCATCAACAAACAACCCAAAGAGTTCCATCCGATTCATCTTTGGCACAAGATCCTAATGGAAGTTTTAATCCTTATTTAACACATTCTTTACGAAAGAATATTTCTTATAGCTCTCCGCAGCTTTCTTCTCCCTTCTCACAGCCTAATTTGTCTGGTCAGAGCTCTATGCATAGTTCTCCTCTTCTTTCTAGGCGTTCTTCTACTCATAGTAGTGGTTCACCTTCTTCCCCAGACCAACAACAAGGTGTTAGAAGTCCTATTAGATATTATGATGAATATCCTAACATCCAATCTTCTCCTTCTTCTCCTGAAGAAACCTTCGTTAAGGATGATAGACGAAGAGACCCTTCCTACCGTCCTCATCCACAATTTAGAGGTCCTCGTGCCAACTCTCCAATGAGACTTCGCAGTCATGCAAGACGAGTGTCACCTCCTCCTCCTGTGAATCCTGATTCACCATCTTTTCATTCAATTGATCCTAATTCTATTTCCTGGACTCCAAATCCTAATGTTCGTTCTAGATCTGTTTCTGATATATTTAGACAGTTTCCCTTGGATGTTTCCAGAGTAGACCCACCTGCTTTACCTCTAAAGTCAAGAGACATTCCTCCTGTCTTGCCTCTTAAGTCAAGAGATGTTCCTCCTACTTTACCTTTAAAATCAAGAGATATTCCTCCTGAATTGACACCTAAGCTTCCACCTAAATTACCTCCGAAGCTTTCGCCCAAATTCACTAGTGTTCTTGATTATTCTACTCCTACCTATTCTCAAAGAATGTATCCTGTACGAAATATTCTACAACCTTTCCATTCTACTCCTATAACGGATGTACAAACTCCTTCTTCTAATATTTTACCTCAAACTTCTACTACCTCCACTACTGTCAATCCTACACTCAGTAGTACGGATTTTGCCAGTACTGGAGCTATACCTAAACCAAAAAACATAAACCATATCAATCATATACAAAATCAACAATATAATTATTACCCATAGAACACACATATATAACTCGTGTTCATCTCATATTTATTCAACGGTGATTCCTTGAAGTAAGTATGAATCTGTAAATTGTGTATATAGTTAATTTTAAGAGATCAATCTACATCGTGTGTTCTACGCGCGATTTTGAAATTATAGTAAATAAGTATGTCGAACTTTCGTGTGTTTGCGCGCGGGATTTCGATCTTTTAGTATGTAAATTATATTTAAGTATATATTCTACACAGTATTATATCCTATACTCTTAATACATAAGTTACACCTAAGAACATATCCTTTAAGCGTTATATCCTAAACTATTATATGTTATACTGTATACTCTTATATGTTTTGTATTCTTATACCTTTATATGTTGGGTCTATACCCTTCCTTTTACAAAATGAAGAAAATAGAATAAAAATGAAAAAGAATGAAAATTGAAAAAAAAAATTATGAAACCAAACTAAGTTTACATTTAAAATTAATAGATGTTATATGTATGCTTTTTGTGTTTATATATATATTATAGTTATGAATTATTCATCTATCTTAATTGTTATGTTCTTCCTTTTCAGATGTTGACATTATCTATCCTTCCTCAATTTCATTCAATCATGCTTCGCTTTTGTTTTGCTTTTTGTTTAAGTTTTCCTTATTCTAATGCAAAAACCGATAATGCTATAATGATTAACCCTGGTCTCATCATGGATTTTGACAGCAACGTCAAATTTATTTCTGGATACTTAGATCTACGAGTAGATTTAAGGAACTCTAGATAAATCTATACACAACTGTTAAGTTCCAAAACTGATGTCACCAATTTATGTGAATCTTTCTTACCATTCTTTAGAAAGAAAATATATGCTTTTGAATCATCAATTCCTAATTCGAAAGAAGAACATACCTGGCGACCTTTGAATTCTATTGATCATTTTCCTCCTACTCCTATCCCTAAAAGAAGAACGTACACTTTAAACCGCTTTAAACGTCAATCTTACATCTCTGCTATATCTTACAATAGTTCATTGTGGAATCAAAATAACCATATCTATGTATATCAAATGGATATTTTAGATCGATATGCTTCTCATACCTTACAACAACTGAATTTTCTTTTGAATGATCCATGGATAAATTCTTATTCTTCCTCTTCTTCTACCTCCCGAAAACGTCGTGGATTACTTGACGTCGGTGGAAAATTCCTTCGTTCCTTATTTGGAACTGCTATGGATGATGATGTCCAATCATTGCAAAAGCAAATAGCAGTATTGTCTGAGCAATCAGATAATGTAAATTCCCTGTTTTTAAGGTTTAGAGACCAACTAAAGTCTAACACTAATTCTCTCTCCTCATTGACACAATCTATAGATGACTTGAAAAATCAAACTCAAAATTTACAATTAGCTTTCTCCTTCTTTAACGCTATAAATTTAATAGATTCCTACTTTTCTATTTTAAATACCTATATGCAAAATTTATTAGAACTTAGGAATAATATATTAGATGCTTACTTATTGGCAAATCAAAAGACTACCTCCTATACTTTATATTCCTTTTTGAATTTAAAACCCTTCATTCTTGAAAGCTTACAAGGTACTCATTTGAATACCATAGTCCCTTTTTCTCCAGAAAATTTCTATGAGTTTCTCTCCTTCACATGGACTATTTTAGATACTGTTCCCTATAGTATCGTCACTTTAATTCCTTTTTCTGATCATGACGTATACAACGCTTATCGCATGATTCCTTTTCCTACCCCTACTAACTCTGGGCATTCTCGTATAGTGTTTAAACCAAAATATAACATTTTCTTTGCAAATAAACAAATAATGAAATATAGTTATATTTTCAATGTGCAATTTTCTCACTGTTTGCATGTACTTAATAATTCCATATGTCCTATGTTTCAGTCCCTCAGTTCATTTACTTCTCCGTCATGTGAATTGTTTTTGTATACTAATAACACATTCATGGACTTAAAACATAACACTCCATTACATTGTAATCATGAATATCACTTAACTAAAGAACCATATTCAATCCAGGCTCATTCTAAAATAATCATTTCTTTTAATGACCCCTTAGACGCACAACTAAATTGTTTACATCCTCTAGTTAAAACCACACTTGCCGTATCTAACATATATATATTGAATCAAGGATGTACTCTAACTACAAATCAATATCATTTCATAAATCCTTCTCATGTATTGAAATCTCTAAAATTAATTAATTCTTCAATAATTGATGTCCCTGTAATTTTCTCCTTTTTAAATCATTCATTTACCCAAACTCCATATTTTGTCAAGTCACCTAAAATAGTTT
>JABUQX010004381.1:0-2500 GCA_015478945.1 Trachelipus rathkii | reverse complement strand
TAATATATACTATTAATATAGATAATATTATAGATATATATATATCATATAATATGAACTCATATATTATATATATATATGAACCGTAATTAATAATATATATATATTATATATTATATAATCCGTTTATTATTCAGAATGTATGTTATTTTTCTATTAGAAGTATTAGAATTTTTCACCAGATGATAAAAAATGGTCAACTCGGGTCAAATTTCAGAAGTATAAATGAAATGCCTGGTACTCTATAGTATTTATCTACAGGAGCGTCAGCCCCCCTTACCACCTACCCAGTGCAGTGCTGAGAAAAATATTTGTTGCGGTCATCAGCAGTTGTAGTACCAAAGATGGAAAAAAAAAAAATATCTGCAGTAAATATGCTGAGACAGTATAAAATTTAGACACTTCATAACATTTTTTAAGCTCATTTTTTTGACCTTTTTTTTTTACACTTTCTTTTACTGATTGATTTCAAACAATATTTATTCGTCTAAATTTTCATGAAAATCAAGCTGGGTTGCTACTAACTGGATAAGTCACCTTCAATAAGATAAATATTATAAATGATCTAAAATTAAACGAATTAGTGTCAAATTTGAACATTTTTAAAGCTGTTCGCGTACTCACCATATTTTTATTTATTCATTGTAATTCCATGGCTCTGTACATTCCATCAGTAAATATGAAGGCTATAACTGCGCTTACAAAATACGGATACCACTTATTGATACTGAGTTTTTATTACATTAAAGCACAAATATTTTTTAAAATAGTTTTTATTAACAAAAGTGATACAAAAAAATGGAGTGGGAGAGAAGGAGTTGCTATTCTGATGAGTGATCTGTAGCATAGAGCTATGGTGAGCTTTGGGTGTAGGTGTTAAAATATTAATGATTAAATTTAAATTTAAGATGGTTAAAGTGTGTGTGTGGCATTATATGGATCATATGAGGATGATATTAAAGAGAGTGAAATGTATATACTTTCTGAAATGATCTCAATAATGTTTTGGATGGAGTGAGTGGGGGGCTGCAGAGTGGATGTTTTAGGTGACTAACTGATGGATAGGTGATCAAATGAGGAATGGGATAAAGGTGTCTTTGGGGTAGCATGAGAGAATGAGAATGGTACTAGGGTGATTAATTTTTGTGCTATGAGAGAAATGTGCATGTCTTACTTTTTTCAAACATAAGATTGTATATAAGTAGCCTATACAAGAATGAGAAAAGGAAGAGATGGTGATGAAGTGAAAAGTATGGTTGAATTTTGCTGGTGAAGAAGGAGGCATTTAAGTATGGGGTGGATGTTAAATCAGTGAGGAGTTGCAGGGTATGGGAAATTCAGATCATTCATAGTTGTTTTATGCAAAATAGCGGTTAGGGACTTGCATGAAGAGGAGAAGAATGAGAAGAGTTAAGAATTAACACAATTTATTCTGTGTACATTCTATACTTTCGTCCACTTTTTCTTCTTATCCACAGTCCCCACTAAGACCTAATTTTTGCAGAAAATAATATTGAATGATCTGATGCTTCCCATCCCCAACCTCCTCACTGATTTAACATCCACCACATACTTAAATGTCTCCTCCTTCAAAAACACAAATTCAACCATACTTTTAACTTCATCACCATCTCTTCCCTTTACTCATTCCGTGTATAGGCCTAACTTCATAGACAACTCTAGTTTGAAAAAGTAAGACATGCACATTTCTCTCATAGCACAAAAATAATCCACCTAGTACCCATTCTCATTTCTCTCCTGCTACCCCCCAAAGACAGCCTTTATCCCGATTGCGCTCATTATGAATCACCTATCCATCAGTTAGTCACCTAACACATCCACTCTGCAGCCCCCCCCTCACTCCATCCAAAACATTATTGAGATCATTTCAGAAAGTATATACATTTCACTCTCTTCAATATCATCCTCATATGATCCATATAATGCCACACACACACTTTAACCATCTTAAATTTAAATGTAATCATTAATATTCTAACACCCACACCTAAAACTCACCATAGCTCTATGCTACAGAACATCCATCAGAATACCACTCCTTCGTCTCCCACTTCATTCTGTTTGCTTTGTGTATCACTTTGCCTTATAAAACTATTTTAAAAATGCTGTGCTTAAGTATAATCAAAACTAAGTATCAATAAGTCGTATCATCATTCTGTAAACCAGTACAGCAGCTCCAATATTACATACAGTAAAAGGCTGTTAATTAGCAGTATTGTTAATATTTTTTGTAGCACCAGCTCTCTCCATTCCTGATGATATAGTATAATATATGAATATAACGTATACTTATATATATATATTAGATATATATATATATATTATCATATTATATAATATATATATATATAATATTTATATATATATATATATAATAATATATGATATATATATATATACTATAACATACGAACTATATATATATTATAATATATATACATATAACATAACATATATATATAGTATACTATATATATAT
>JABUQX010004380.1:107500-142116 GCA_015478945.1 Trachelipus rathkii | reverse complement strand
CGATGAAGAGACGACGGATGAAGAGAGAGAGAGAGAGACGAGGCAGAGCAGAGACTAGAATGAGAATCGCACTCCGGAGAGATAGGAGAGAGATGAGATGATCGAGAGTCAGCAAGATAAACGAGAGAGAAGAAGAGAGAAGAGAGAGGAGATAGAAAAGAGAGAGAGACAGAGCACGACGAGAAGACGAGAGAGAGGAGACGAGAGAGAGAGAAGAGAGAGAGAGAGAGAGAGAGAGAGAGAAGAGAGAGAGGAGAAAGAGAGAGAGAGAGAGAGAGAAGAGAAAGAGGAAGAGAAGAGAGAGAAGAGAGAGAGAGAGAGAGAGAGAGAGAAGACGAAAGAGAGCAGAGAGAGAGAGAGAGAGAGAGAGAGAGAAGAGAGAGAGAGAGAAAGAGAGGATGAGAGAGAGAGAGAGAGATGAGAGAGAGAGAGAAGAGAAGAGAGGAAGAGAAGGAGAGAGAGAGAGAGAGGAGAGAGAGAGAGAGAGAGAGAGAGAGAGAGAGAGAGAGAGAGAGAGAGAGAGAGAATAATTGCATTATAGACAGTAGTTTCTGAAGTTCAGATTAAAACTGTATCGGCCAAATAATAATATTTGTTTATATGTTAATTGATTTGTACGAAGGAAGTTAAATGGTAATGAGAACCAATATCAATAGAGTATGAGGATTATAGTGCGTCTTGCAAAAATGTTACATATTAATCAAAAAATATTTTATTAACTAGAGCGTTTAGAAGAAAAGTGGATGGGCTTTTTTCCGGAAAATTTTGATCTTAATTAGACTTTTTTTTCAGTCTGAAATCTAGCCAAAGAAATGAAGGTTGAACAAAAAAAACTAAAACAAGCAATCAACAACTAAAAAGATTTGAAGCAAGTTATGGAGTAAAGATAAAAGAAACTTCATCTTAAAAAAAAAATGTTCATAAGGTCATGCTTGAAAAAATAATGCAAGAATTAAAAGCTTCTTTCAATGAATGTGACAACTACAAACGCAAGATACAAATTCTAACCCTATCACCATATACTATTAAACATACAGCTAAATTTTTTGAAACCAGTATTCATATGGTGAAAAGAAGTCGAAGCATTAAAAGAGAATATGGGATCATACCAGAAGTTCCTTCAATGAGTAAAGGTAAAGCGATCCGAGGGGAAACGACCTTCAAGTTTTAAAATAATTTGTAATATACATTTTAAAAAAAAGATTGTTTTTAACGTTTCTGTTTTCACTTATAATTATAAATAGGAAAAATATTGAACAATAATTATTTTGTTCGTGCTATCCATGAATAATGACACAAATCCCAATGTAGGATTTTCAACGTTTGCAAAGTTACGACCATCATATTGCGTGCTTGCTGGTGCTGGTGGCACTCACTGTGTCTGTGTTTGCACATTTCATCAGAACCCAAAGTTACAACTGGCTGCATTGGGAGAAAAAGGGCTTGCTTATAAGGATCTTATGGACTACAGTGTCTGTAATTCAGAAAGAGAAGAGTGCATGATGATGACTTGTAAATATTGTCCCAGAGAAGAAGGTGTGCAGGCATTTCTTGAATTACTTGATAGTGTACAATCAGCTTCAGAAAAAATCTCGTACAAACAGTGGGTGACTACTGATCGATGCACCATGATTACTGAAGTGAAAATACTTCATGAATTCCTTACATCACTCAGTAGGAAAATTGCAAATTTGGTTCGACATCACTTTGTAGCTCAGAAGCAAGCTCATTATTTTAAGGACTTAAAAGAAAATTTGCCATTCCACAGTGAAGCAGTGGTTGTTGGAGACTTTTCAGAAAACTATTCATTCCTAGTCCAAGATGAAGCTCAGGGTTTCCATTACGAAAATTCCCAATGTACAGTACATCCTTTCATTGTTTATTTCAAATCAAATGGTGCACATAAACTCTGCCATAAGAGCTTCTGCTTCCTTTCTGATTCAACAAAGCACAATACAGTTATGGTTCACACATTCATTTCAAAGCTTATTCCTTGTCTCAAAGTAAGTCTACCCAATTTAAAGAAAATACACTATTTTTCTGATGGTTGTGTAGGCCAGTATAAAAACAAATACAACTTTAAAAACCTCTGCTATCATAACGAAGACTATGGATTGACTTGTGAGTGAAACTTCTTTGCTACTTCTCATGGCAAGTCTGCATGTGATGGAATTGGAGGAACAATAAAAAGAGCTACTGCACGAGCCAGTTTGCAGAGAACTACCTCAGGGCAAATTCTCACACCTGAAGACATGTTTCGTTTTTGTGAAGAAAGCTTGAGTTCAAATATCAAGTACTTCTTTGTTTCTAAACGTGAATTAGAAGAATCCAATAGAAAGTTAAAGCATAGATTTGCAGACGTCTGTACTATTCCTGGAACTAGACAGTTTCATAGATTTGTTCCTAAAAATACAGAGGAACTAATGGTTTATTTGTTTTCAAGCTCCTCTAAAGGGGAATTGAAAAGTATCATACATACACCTGGAGACACTGTACATGATGCTGTAAAAGTGGGCCAATATGTTGGTTGTGTTTATGACAAGAAAATATGGTTTGGAATTGTTGAGGAATACACAATGAGGAATTTGATGATTTCTTTGTCAACTTTCTAGAGCCTTCTGCTACCTTTGGAATCAGGTCATATAATTTTCCCACAAGGAAAGATACATGCTCTGTTCCTGGAGATTCCAAATTGGCAATAATGTCTCCTCCTTCATTAAAGGAAGGCACAAGGTTACAGTACATATTTCAAAAACAAGTCTCAAAATGTTTTAAAAGTGCCAATACTAAATTCAAATACTAATGTATAGAGTCTGTATATTCTTAGAAGTAAAATACTTATTCCCCTAACAATATTAATAAAAAAAAATTTGCCCCAAATAATAGTTATCTTGTGAAGTCAAATAATTAAATTAATCAATTAAAATTGTCAATCAAATTATATCCAAAAATTTTAAATGTATATACCTTTAATGTGGTCTAATAATAAAATTCAACTTGGACATATGTTTCATTAAATCCCAAATAAGGATAAAATACAAGTATACTCAAAGTTTTTATTGCCGATTCTTATAGCAAATGAATCGGTCTTCATTTTTTGCATCTATAACTTTTTCTCTCAGCGAATGAGAAAGAGGTCAAATCGTGACCTCAAATGTAGGTCAACATTTAAAATAAATAAAAAAATTTTTTTTTTGATATAAAACTTGTATACTCGCATTCCTTGATCTTTTCTGATTCTAAAGATGTAAAAATTTTAAACTTATGACTTGTATTACTTAAGTTATAGACATCGAAAGCAAGTGGCCTTCGCTGATGACCTCAAAATCACTGAGGTCAGTACGTTTGACCTATAACTTTCAGAAATGAGTTCAGGGATTAAAACAACCCTGTCACCAAAAATAAACAAATTCTGAGAGATAAGGGTGTATTTTTTAAAAAAAAAGTGGTTGATCTCTCAGAGAATTCCCCATATATATATATATATATATATAGTATATAATATATATATAATATATATATATATATATATTATATTTATATATATATAATATATATATATTATAATAATATAATATATTATAATATATATAATATAATATATATATATAATAAAGCATAAAATAAGAAGAGCGAAGCAAAGTATATAATATATATATTATATAATATATATATATATAATAAATATATATTATATATATAATATATATACCATATATATATATAATAATATATATATATATATATATATATATATATATATATAATTATATATATATATATTAATATATATAATATATATTATATATATATATATATATATATATCCGTAAATGGGTCAAATGGGTCACTTTTTGACTTTTTTTTACATATATAAATGAAAAAAATATGTTATAGAATACGTGAATTAACCATTCACGAATTTAATTCCATCTTTTATACATAAAAAATGTTAAAAGAAATAAATATACTTTCTGAGAATATTTTAAATTTTTTTTTAAAATTTGCAAAAATCGATTGGCATTGGGGTCAAATAGGTCACTCATGGGGACAAACAGGCACTCATTTAAATTATCACTTATCTTACTCCTTCTTCCGTTCCCCTTCTGTATCTGAGATATGCAGAGTATTAGTAGACTCCGTTCCTCCTCCTCCTTCTTACCCCGTTTCCCCTTCTGATGCAGACTGTGCTTTTTCTTCTTTTCCAGCTAGTCCCCCATCAAGGGGGTCCTCAAACTCATTTTTCGGGTTCTGAAACCCTCAAATTCGGAAGTCTATGTCCTTTGAAACATATATAAACTCACATCAATTGATCAATAATGCAAGCTGGAGCCAGAATTTCCACGTCTGCCTCCCTCACAAAAACTCCGCTCGGCATAAACTCATTACCTCTATTTTATTTATCCTTCATTCAACTCACCAAAATTTCAACCTTCTAATCCTTCCTGTATTTGGGCTCAACCCCCCCCCTTCTTGGACGTGCGCGAAACCTTGTGGCCCAGGCAGGCTGTACCTTCAACAACCACGGTAACCAGTACCCCAAAATATTAAACAAAAACCATTAAAAACCAAAAATATATATGAGCACCAGCACCAGTGCAAAAAGACCTAAGGAATGCTCCAATCCACTCGAATACCAGGAATCAACTCTGATACACTCTGCATACCTCAAAACAGTTCAACTCTCTAGCTCGAAAAATAACAGTTGAATACTTGCACTAGATAATGAGGGTTTGGGTAATGTCATTACTAACTCAATAGAAGAAGATCCTAGCAACCTAATACACACCAATAGAGTCCTCGTACCTTATACATAGGGGTAGACACAAGATAAATAGTGTATTCTATGACGTAGATATACCATGCTGAAAGTGCTAGAAAAGGGGGGGGGGGGTACTAACTTATAGAAGGAAGCATCCTAGCACCTTCTAATATACACATCGACTCCCCATACCTTTATAACATAGGGTAGGACACTAAAGTGGTGTATTCTATGATGTAGACATCGTTGTTCCAATGTAAGTTAGAAAACGTGAGTGACCCACTGGCATAAAAATTAATATTTTGCCTAAAACTAAGCATGAATTTTAATATATTCTTAGTATAGCTACCTTTAGGATGTATAAATAGAATTCCCTCATAAATATCATAAAGCTTTAAGTTTTTCGTGGCACAAACGTTAACTTTATTTCATGAAAATTGAACCAAATTTTAAAGTAATTTTCTGAAGCAAAAAAACATATTTTTGAGTTTAGAAAAGTTTTCTGCACAATTTGCACTCTAAAACTACATTGTGTGATAATAGCATAATATTGGTATTAAAAATTAAATAAGTTTATTAAATAAACGAAAAAAACATTGATTTAAAAAAAAAGAGATGCATTTTGACCCATTTGTCCCCATGTGACTCATTGTCCCATTTTACCGTATATATAATATAAATATATAAATAATTATAATATATATATATATATATTAATATATAATATATATATATAATATATAATATATATAATATATATATATATAATCACCAAATATAGTGACATGGCCTATGGCGTATGTCACCCAAATGTGGATGACATGCCTCGGAGTCTAAAAACAGGTTTCGAAATTGATATTACAAATATGAATTAAAAAAAAACTAACAAAATTAACTGGACGACAAAATTTAACTTTTTGTCTGTTAAATGAGCAAAAATGGGTTTCTTATGAGTTTTGTCGTGATTCCGAATTGCATACCATTTTTGTAAATGGGCAGGGTTTTTTTTTATGTAATAAAAAGATTAAAAATTATAAATTGCTATAAAATGATAAGCTTTAGTTAATTTATTCACCTATAACTTCTGCAACTTAAAATGTAGATTTTGAAGATTTTACACTGTAGTTTGCTCATTTCTTAACTGATTCTCCTCGAGTCTCAAGCAATTTTGGATGACAATTTCCCTGATAAAAAGGTTTTTCGATAGGCTGAAATACTTCGTGAATGCTTCACCATGTTTCATCGCTTATAGACACCTAGATTGCAGTTAGGAAAAAATCCAAGTGTTGCATGAAGAAATGTATCTTAGTCATGTTGAATCGTGTGAATGCAAATTCAAAAGACTTCAGGAAGTAGTTCTTCTAGTTGTTGGCCTTAAATTGCCCTAGGAACCCAGTTATGAACCTTTAAAAGATCTCCATGCATTTTTCAATATATTCAACTTTCATCAAGTGATCTTCATTAGTTCCCTTATGTGGGCCCTAACAAATATTACACTCTTTAATGTGCCTACTTATCCTAGGAATTCTTATTAACATATAAGACCCTGACCACTTTTAATCCATCGCTACAAGAATTTTCATTAACCCAAGTTTGATGTGCAAAGGAAGAAGATATAAGAGTTCAGGTTTCACAAGTGTTGAAAAAAATTACATTTTTATTCCAGCATTAGATTTCTTTTATCCATGCTTCTTGACCAAAATATTTTCAATCTCTGCACCCCACTCGAAGAAACAACAAAATTTATTATATCCTTGATTGGAGACCTAACAACAAGTGCTATAAACTTTGCTTTCAGGATTATAGTTTCAAACGTACTATTTTGATAAAATTTTTCATGCTGTAGTCTCTTTCAAATGGCTCCCAAGGCAATTGGAGTCGAATGTTTCCATTTCCATTATGAAAAACACTGCTTTAACCAAGTTAGAAGGAATCTAGAACATCTCATCCTGTAGGCATCAGACGTCTCCTAATTCTCTCATTAATGAATCAACAGCAAGTACAATACACTAAATTGTTGTCTACTGAGAAAAAGCGTCGGAATTCTTCGCGTCGCCGATAAGAGAAATTGTAGTTCCCTTCTCAAGAGATTCCAACCCTTTAATCTAGATGCCAAATAGTTCTTACCTGTTCTTACAAGTTGATAGATCGCAACTATTCATTTGAGTTCTCTGATAATTCTGAGTCTGTTGACTTCCAATCAAATCAAG
Source organism: Trachelipus rathkii (assembly GCA_015478945.1). Lineage (NCBI taxonomy): Eukaryota > Metazoa > Arthropoda > Malacostraca > Isopoda > Trachelipodidae > Trachelipus > Trachelipus rathkii. The sequence goes on along the minus strand of JABUQX010004380.1, from coordinate 135,144 downwards.
CGTCTTCAAAGTCGTCCATTTCTGGACGTAATTGTAACTTTTCTTCATCGAGTCTGAAAGGAGATCACATTTTCAGTGACAGGGATAGGAAACTCTTCAGCTGTGGAGGAACTGCCCTAATAGCCGAATGTAGGTTTGGATATTTAATAGTCTTCTTGGTCTTGATTGTTATTCCAGCCATTTTTGTAATGCAATCAAAGTTCTATTTTGTGATCCTTGGTTTCCTCCATACCATTGGAATTGCAAAATGGCATTATTGTCTGACTGTTCGGTTAGCCAACCACTTAGTAATGTCACCAAGACATACTCATCAAATATAAGTAGCAAAGAATTATCTTGATGACCCAAGCTTAATTCAAAATAAAGTTTGTTTTTTTTAATGTAATCTTTTTTTTGGACTTCAACGTTATCTCACCACAAATGTAACAAAATTGTTTGATCATTTAAAAATCACAATTTTAATTATGGTATCTTATCTGTAAGTGGAATGAAAAAACTTCAAGAACGTCTATAGAATTTTCACAATAGACAGATTATATATATATATATAAAATAAAATAATATATATATATATATATATATTATATATTATATATCATATATATAATATATATAATAATTATATTATATATTATATATATTATATATATATACTAAATACATACTATTATATATATACCTACTATAGATATATATAGAGAACCCGAGTTTTTCCCATTTTCTTTTTTGAATAAGTTACTTTCCGCCTCTTTCCAATGAGAGAATCCAACTTCCAGGAGAATCCAACTTCCAGGCTGTCTTTGCTATACAAAAATAAATCAATTAAAGACTTTAGTTTAAAATTACAAAATTAATTTCTTACAAACTAAGTTCAAAAATAATAAAAACAATTGGTTCTAATTCAAAGATGAATGGGTAGATTTATATTTTTTATTATCTATTATATTATTTGTATTATCTATATCATATTAATTTTAAAACATCAAAAAAACGTTCCAAATTCGTATTGATTTGTTGAATGATGGGGCAACATATTTTTGAAACTACCATCCTTTCGCCATAACGGTCCGCATTTTGATATCCTATATTCTTAATGAAAAAGTTGTTATTAGTAAATTATTTTTTAATTTTGCTTTTTTATCTATATCCTAATAAAAATAAACAGCACGAAAAACGTAACGGTTTTCACTACAATTTTATCATCATGAGTTTTTTCGGCTTGGTTTCCTCGGGCGAGGGAAGCGAGCCCTCTGCGCGTGTAGCACGTGCTCAGGGACAACTTCTGCTCCTTAGGAGGCAACCAAAGGCGTTGATTATGTATTATTATTATATCATATTATTATTATTATATTATATATTATATATTAATTGTTTGTTAGTATAACTTTTAGCATACTTTTTATTTATTTATTATTTTTATTATTTTTATGTTTATTATTTTTATTATTAATATATAATATTAATACTAACTGGTAATTTCCCAGGTTTCGTATATTATCTCATCATTCTAGAACCAATGAATAAAACGAAGAATTGTTATGCTCGATTAATTTTTCCTTCAGTTCTGGAATCAAGAAGGATACATTTTGGAACATCTTGCTGTCCTACAAAAATTGTATCTTAATTAAATTACAAAATATTAATATTTCGCATCACAACAAAATTATTTATATAAGGCTCTTAAAGTTTATCTTAATTAAATTGTAAAATATTAAATATTTCTCATCACAATAAAATTATTTATATAAGGCGACCCTAAAGTGTCGCTTTAAATGGTGACCCCGAATACTTGACACCTCCCATTTCATATACATAATTTATATACTTGCTTATTTTGTTTAAATTTTTTTTTTTATATGTATTACATTTATCGTATATCATTTTTTATTTTTATTTTGTTCGAAACCCATTATCTTTGAGTTGTAAAAATAATTATTTTTTATCCTCTTATTCAACATGTCTACTACTACTGTTACTACTACCACTACTGCTACTACTTCTACTACAAATATTGTTACTGCTCCTATTACTATTGCTTCTACTACCTCTAATATGTTATCTGATTCTATTCCTTCTTCTTCGACTATATTTCCTCTCATGTCTTCGTCTCAAAATTTTTCTCATCCTCCGCCTTTGTATGATCCACATCAACACTATCTGTTACAACAATCGCTAAATCAACAATTGTTGATGTCTCAACATCAACAACCACTACATCAACAGAGTACTCCACCCCCTCCTCTTTCTTCAACTTTGCCGGCAACTACCTGGCCTATATCGCGTGTTCCTCGCCTGACCCCACCGCAATTTAGGAGAGATGATGTTGATTTTACAATTCAGCAATTTGATATTTTCCTTGCTCCGATTCCTACAGAATTCGAGAAAGCTAATGCTTTTCTGCTCTCCATTCCCTATGAAGTGCAGAAATCAATCCCTAATCTTTTACCTTCAGTTAGTTCCTCTCTCACTCCTTACTCTACTCTTTGTGAATTATTACGTCGCCATCTTTCTCCTTCTGATGCTACTCGTTTTCACGAATTGTTGAAACATGAGGTGTTGGGTGATCGTCTTCCTTCACAGCTTCTTACCCGTATGCTCTCTATTTCTGGTCCTCTTGCTGATAGTAACCAATCTCTTCTTCGCACTCTCTTCCTGGACCGTCTTCCTGCTTTTGTTAGTACTTCCTTGCTCTCTCATGGTGACGCCTTGTCTCTTCAAGATTTAGCCGAACGTGCGGATATAATTATTCGTGCCAATCAATCTTTTTCTTCTCCTATAAATTATCCATCTGTTAACCCTATGGGTTCTACTCTTGCAATTATGCCTTCTTCTTCTTCTATTACTTTTCCTTCTCAATTTGCTACTAATTCTTCTTTTCCCTCTATATCTTCGGCTTCTGCTGCTCTGTCTTCTTCTTACTCTGTTCCTTCTTCTCTTTGTACTCCTTCTCCTCCCTCTTTCCAGAATTCATCTTTAGACCCTCTTACTAATATTCTTACCTTGTTGAACAATATAAATGTTCAAATTATGTCCTGAACAACAAACTGTCTATACTACTCTCGTTTCCACTTGACAGCAATCTTCATCATGCATCTTTCTCGCCACTAGGGTCTCGTCCTTCCTTCACCTTTCGTTCTTCATTGCGCCAACCTTCCTCAGGGGTTCCTTCCTTTATGCTTTTATCATATCATTTTGTTTTAAATACACCTTTCTGCATTCCTCCCTGTAATTTTAAATCTGCAAACCTCTCAGGGAAACTCCCCTCAGGACCGGTAGATCGTTGCACTCCTCCCTTGGTCATTTCCTTCAATTCCAATTCTGATTCGCTCTATATTCCTACTATTTCTATTCGTCTTCGGTTAATGCTACTAATACGGCTCCTACTTCTGTTCTTTTTCTGTTGATTCTTCTTCTGTTCTATTCTTTTAATGCTTTCTTCCAGGCTCCTTTACGTATCTTTGATGTGATTTCTAAACGATTTGTCCTAATTACTCGGGGAGTAGCTCTCTATTTTGAAACTGTTCATGGTTTTTTTCTTCCGCCTGTTTCTCAATTACGGCGCTAATGTTCTAGCCATTGCTGTCTATGGGAACAACTCCTTACTTTATCTATTAGACTACGTCGTTCTTTCCGTTGGAATTTCCTCTTGGCCGATGTTACACAAAACATCAATTGTGCTGATTCTTACGTCAATTGCAATATATCTTATTAGCAGAAATGAAACACTTACTTTTAATGTACGCAGTGGCTACTTCTCTTTCTCTGTAATCAGAATATTCTCTACTTTATTGAGTATCTTATATCCTGATTCTCCTGCTCTTCTTCTTTACGCTCTCTTGCATTCTGAATTTTCTGACTTAATCCAGGGCCTATTTCTAATCTTTTCTCGCTCTCACCAGTAATGCATTTACATTGAAAACCAAAGGTGTCCCCTGTTTGCAAAGGCTCAACTTTCTGACCAGAAATCTGTTAACAGATTTGCGGTGTGAATTGACATTGCTTCTGAAAAGTATTGTTTACCCCTTCTACTTCTCCTTACCACTTCTCCGCTTCACATTGTTCAAAAAAGGCCAGATTCTTTTCGTTTTTGGGACTACAGGTTCTAAATTCTAAGAATGTTGTGATACTGTATAGCCTATTCTTACCTTCATGATTTACTTCTTCTATAAATTTGTACAACGCAATTCATTTTTTCTTTACTATGACTAAAATCTGCCTTCTCCGTGCTAAAAATATACATTCTTAATTTTATTAGATCCTGCGTACTATCTGCCTAAACTTGTCTTATTTGCCAAACTCCTTTTTGCGAGAAGTCTATATCAATTGTGAGTACATTAAATTCTATTGACCAATTTGTCTTAGCGTTATAACAAAGTTGCACTAACTTATTCCAATACAGACCCGTTCCATTTGAGCTAAAGATATCCAATGCGTGATAAAACTGTTATGGAAGAATTAACCCTTTAAATTAATAAGTCCGCACTGAAGATACTTCTTTCCTATGAATGAACTTCTGCATTACGTTAGACTATCTCAGCTTTCGAGAACAAGAAGCTACTCTTTTCGGCTTCAATCTTCGAAGTAACTTGTTTGTCTATCTAGTATTTATCTCAAATGCGTGAGTCATAGTCCTTGATCTCCATGATATATCTTCACGAAAAATATCGCGTCGAAGTTTTCCCAGAATGATGAATGATATCTCACTTTCTAAGTTGGCCTTAAATTTCTTCTTTTGGTCTCTCTCCGCTCCCTGATCGTGGTTTCTGCCATTATAATTATCCTCTCCTACACTCATTAAGGATCTTCGTGTCTACCTAGTCTCCTAATTCATCGCATTACTACCCCATTCTGCTACTATATTAGCTCCGTTACTTGCTTTGCTTTTCCAGGGTCGCGAGGCAGCTCGGAAACATTGGCTTAAATGACTGATGCTGCGTCAGGCTTTATGAACAGGAGTTAAAATTCTAGTTGGTCACAACAATACTCTCTTGTTTTTCGCTGAACACGGTGCTGGAAAACCCCCTATTTGTGGACGCCAGTGATTATGCTGGTGGAGTTTCACTAGAGCAACTGCAAGAATGGGTTTGGCTCCCCTTTCTCCCGCTTTTTGGTAAAACGCGCTGGAAAGGCATTTGTCCGCCCCAGAACACCTTCCTAATATATCATTATATATATAGTTAGTATATATATCATATGTAAATCAAACTGCCTACTAAAAGTAAATTAGATTACTCAACGAAGAAAAAGGTGACTTAATTATAATATTTTATATCAAAATTTACTTTATTATGAATATCTTAAGCTAAAATTCTATATGTTTAATAAAAACATTCATTCAAATACAAGAATGTTATCTCTTGGAAACATATTCTTAATAATTAATAATTTCAATGACTAGTAATTTTGCTTCGTATCAGAATTTTTGCGTAAAAGAAGACACCAAAAAAGAGGCAGAACCAATTTAGCAAGTAATAGCCCTATATGAATATACATACTCTATATTTTATTATTATATGGTGGCTACTATTATGATAGACGAGACTTGAGACTTGATTAATATATATAATAAAATACATCACTATGTATAATAAGTATTAGAACATATGTGAGTGCAGCTAGGACCAACTCATGAATTGATTAGTCCGGGTACTGCAAAATCACATAGGATTACATCTATTAAACTGTTACATCAATATTTAATTTATTTTTTTATTTTTCTCAAATCACCTCTGGTGAAAAACAAATCAGAGGACTATGCAATTCATCAGAATTTGTGATATCAAAATCAAGTTAAAATCAAACACCGATATATCAAGATAAATGGCGCTTGAATGTGCCAAAATAAACGGGGGATATAATAGAAAGAAAAGTGATCCGGGTATTACCTGCGTTGTAAATGAAAAGATAAGTAGGATGGGTGTCTACTATCAGAGAAATAGAAGTAGAAAGGATAATACTAGCTAGATAAACGTCACACGAACTCCCTTGAATGAAAGATAATGCAACTACAGAGCTCAGGAAGCAGTTTCTGTTATAATTGTTATTTGAAGAAAGTAAAAATCAAAAGAGGTTTCAATACGTTTATTGCGTAATCTAGGAGAAAATGTTCCAAACACAAAAATAGGAATATTTGATAGTTGTCGCTCGTGCTGTGAGGTTGCTTCGTGTGCTTGGTCTTCCCTGTGTTATTTTAATCGTGTGTTTAAATTTTATTTTAATTGTCGACTCATTTTAATTTAATATGCCCTATTGTTGTGTTAGTGTTCATTGCTTTTTAATGTTTTTACGTATCTATCGTTTTTATATAATTAACAAATGAGAATTTGCTCCTAAAATTTCGCCATCCTAAAATTTTAACCAAGTTTGTTTTAATTTTTTAATTTTTCTTTTTTAAGAGATATCTATAGGAATAGGAATTTTTGGATTATTTGCCCTTTTTATCAATATAAGGTTGTAAATTTAAATTTTATGGTTTAATGCATGGCTTTCATCACGTTGGGGTACTTTTAAATTAGCTTGTTTAATCATTGTTTAGGTTATTTTGTTTGCTTGCGTGTGTGTAGGTGTGTGTGTGTGTGATGTGTGTGTTGTGCCTGTCGTGTGTCTGTGGTGTGTTGTGGTGTTGTAGATTTAATATGTTTAGTTTAGTGTGTAGATTTTGTGTGTTGTGTGTGTGTGTGTAAGATTAATTATGTTAGTTTAGTGTGTAGATTTTGTGTGCTTTAACTCTAGATTTTTCAAATTTTCTGTAAATACGGTTTAGCGTTTTATAATTTTCATTGTATCATTTAGGCTTTAGCGTCTCAAACAATTTAATTCTGACTTCACATGTTGTTTTTTTTTTTTTGTCTGTTTGTTTGTCTGTGTGTGTTTGTTGGCTGTGGCTATGTGTGTGTGTGTGTGTGTTGTGTGTGGTGTTGTGTGTGTGTGTTCTGGTGTGTAGTGTGTGTGTGTGTGTGTACTGTGTGTAGGATGCAGATTGCTCGACGCGGACTTTCTATTGTCGACTTTATCAACATCCCCGGCTTAAAAATCTTAACTATCTGTGGAAAATCACCTCTCTAACTCTAACCCTAAGCTTTTGCTCTTGTCTGGAAACTCAGAATGGCTAAGAATTCATTCCTCAACTCCGTTTAATGTATCTAATTACAACTTATTTCATAATTTCCGCGTGCTGAAGAGTGGAGTATGTGCATATAAACATAAACACTCCTGTAACAACGTCTCGTGAATCTCGAATTCCCTAACTTCGATGTTCTATGGCTTTAAAAATCTTCTTCCTGTCTACTACAATAATCGTGGCTTCTCTACTTTTCTCCTTACAGAACAGAAAATTTTCACGTCTTTTTTGAATATCTTACTACCACTCTTCCACGAGACTGTTATATCTTCCCATCCAAATACTGAGGTCCTCTATTTGGGAGATTTAATGTACACAAACACTGAATGGTTGGGCCCTCTCATACTGATTTAGGGGAGGAGGAGGCCGAATCATATATTATATATGATCTGGAGCAACTAATTAAGAACTTTCCCAAATTCCTGACTTTCCAAAGCAATTCATGAACACTCTTAACGAATGATTCACCACTTAGTCTTTCTCGATATAAATTACACCACTTTCTCTCCTATCGGTAAATCTGACCACAACTGTATATCTCTCAATTTTAAACTTTCTCTCCAACAGCGTCCAGTCCTGCCCTATTGCGTTTTTTCTTGCGTACTTATGATCGGCCGAATTGGGGGCCTGCGTCGCTTCTGCGCTAGCTATAATTGCAATGACTGCTTTGACTCTGGTGACGCTTCGGCTTCTGCCGATTAAGGTGGGAGCTGTAAGCGTTGATGGGATGAGCAGGTTCATTCCTTCTTCGACTAAAACTTTATCTCCTCAAAACCATAGTTCGGTCTGTCTTGTTCTCCTACCATTCATGCTTTGAAGGCAGTGCGTATCGGGGGTGGAAAATTCTCGTTCTTCCCTATCACTCTTGCTAATTTTCATTCAGCTAGAAATCGTTTAAGGGATACTTTCGTCGAGCAAAGCGGGCTATTAATCAAACGAAAATGCGCTAACCTCCTTGATTCTCCTACTGATAAATCTTTCTGCCTCTTGGCCAAAAATATCTGCTAACAACTTGCTGTTAAATCTGTCTTTCCTCCGTCCTATTCGATCTGATGTTTGTTGCTAATTCTAAACCGAAAAGGCAAAATCTCTTTGGCCTTGTATTTTCCTCTAATTCAAACCTTGGACGATTTCTGGCATTCCTCCTCCTCCTCCTTCTTCTCTCGGGTGAGTCCTATGCCATTGCCTGTGAGTACATTGATCGGGTGCATTGGGCTCCTGAAATCTATGGAAGTAGTTGCAGGCGGTGGCCCACATGGGATTCCTCCCCGAGTTTTGAGGGAGTGCTGATTTGTGCTTACCCCGCCCCTCGTTTCAACTATTTTCTCTTATGTCTCAATATTAATACTTTCCTCAGTGTTGAAACTGCCACATGTCCAACCTGTTCCGAAAAAGGAAAGCCGCTCTGATCCTTCTAAACTATCGCCTATAGCTCTCACTTGTATTTCTATCTAAGATCTTTGAAAAATCCTTACTCAACTCTTCATTTCTTAGACCATCTGGAATCGTCATTCACTTCTCCGATCGCCAGTACGGCGGCTTTCGGCGCTCGAGTCTACTGCGATATTAGCTTTCCCTATCGAACTGAATTTTATGGTTTCCGCCCTCAGGAACTACGGGAGACTTTTGCGTGGTGACGCTGACATATCCAAAGCATTGACCGGGTATGGCACGCGTCACTGCTCTCCAGCTCCCTCCTTTGGGTTTTCCTCCTTCTCTTGCTTACTTATGTCTAGTTTTCTTTCAAATCTTTCAATATCGGCTGTTGTTGATGGGGAGACCTTCTTTTTCTGTTTTTCTATCAATAGTGATGTTCCTCAGGGTTCTGTCTTATCTTCTTCCTTATTCCTACTTTCATTAATGATCTCTCAGCTGCTCAATCTAACTCTATTCACTCGTATGCCGATGACTCGACCCTTTTCTATTCTTCAAACTCATTTCAATTCTGCTCCCTCGTTAACCTCTTAGAATTGCCTCTCGTCTTAATCTTTCCGATGTTCTATTCTCGCCGACCTGGTTAGAATTTCCGGTAGGGTCGTCTCAACCTTGTGAAATTCAATTCTTTAAAATTCAACTTCTGCAAATCTCCTTCTCTAAGACACCTTCTAACTTTCCTATCTTTTCGGACGGTTCTCTCGTCTCTCCTGTTGACAATATAAACATTCCTTGGCCTTAACATAAACAAAAAATGTCTTTGGAAACCTCACATCATCAAATGGTTGCTAGGGCGGCCTCCAAGAAAAACTGGAGTTCTGTTTTAGGCTGCGAGACTTTTTTTTCTCTTTCTCAGTTTGCTCCAGCTATACCAAGGCCTCATCCGCCCTTGTATGGAGACTGCTCTCATATCTGGGGGGGGGCTCTGGTTTCACCCGGCTTTTGGATAGGTCGAGTCAAAGGCCAAAAGGCTTATAAACTGTTCTGCACTTTCCAGTTCACTTGACCCTCTATCTTTGCGGCGCGATGTTGGTGCTTTGTCTCTTTTCTATATCACTCGCGTACCACCACCTTTACGACGCCCTCGTAGCACAAGGGGTGCTGCGTTGGCGCATGAGTTTTGTGTTGATATTGGTAATTCCAGGCTTGTTCGCTGGGGTGCTTCCTTCTTCCCCGCCACCTCTGTTTTGTGAAATTCTTTTCCATCTCCTGTGTTTCCTGCTGAATTTAATCTCTCTCACTTTAAAGCCTGCGTCTGTGCTCATCTGCGTAGTTTGCGTTAGTTGATGAATAACTGATGTGTGCAACACCCCCTCATTTCATAGGGCTCTGTCCGTGAGTGGTGGTGACAACTGTTAAAAAAAAAAAATTTGGGTGAGATCATAATAGAATGGTCATAAATGATTAAAATTTTCCGACTATAAATGAGGTTTGTTTCTCACAAAATGTTCTGAAATTATAATAATAATAATACAGCTAAACAGAACTAGCAGAACAGCAGGATTAAATTGTAATTTAGACAAAAACCAAAGTAAAGTTAAATAAGGACACAGCCGTGCAAAATATAATGATCATCACCTCTGTCTTGGAACAGATTATTGAATGATATCCAAAGAAAAATGCAAAAAGCTTGGAGCATTATGATTGCATTGAATATCAGCCACAGTGGTAGTTTTTCATTTTGTTGAGAAAGGAAAGAATTTGAGTAGTGCGTGTTACCTACAATGGCTTACGGATGTGATACAATATAATAAGTGAATGGATTAATTTGAACAAGTGCTAGAAAAACTAGAAAATTAATGTCCAAAATTTATGTACGGTTCAAAAATTATTTGGAAGAGAAAATTTCTAAAGGCGCCTCAGAACACCCAACATTTTAGAAGCTAGTTTAGAAAAAGGAGTAATATTATTAAAAATATCAAAGTCAAACTCAAATTGTAACATTAGTAAAGTTCAATATACGAGTAGATCATATATCTAATTTTTAAGTATTATTTCTCTTTCACCCTATTTTACACACATACACACACACACATATATATATATATATATATATATATATATATATATATATATATATATATATATATATATATATATATATATAACATATATATATATATATATATATATATATATATATATATATATATATATATATATTATAGAGGTTCTTTTTAAAAGTTATTATTATGTTTTTTTTCTTCCTATGTAGGCCTCTATATGTGTCTTTTGATGATTTAAAGGCATAAAACAGATGATGATTTATTCAAAAAAAATGTAAATAACAACAGTCTCCCCTTTATTGAGATTCTCTTTTTCTTCGTACGTTCAATGAGCAGTCATGCCTTTTCCTATGTCAACAGCCTGTCCAACTTATTCTTTTGAAAATCTTTGTAAATTGAGATGAGTCGATTATGCTGTTGCGACTTTTCCTGAAGTTTTACCTCCCTTGCTTGAAAGTTGGGTTTTCTTGCAATTCGGATTTCTTTCTTCTTATGAGCAAGCAAGTCGGTAGTGAGTCCGAGTGAGAAAGAGAAGAGAGCGGGAGAAAAGTACTCAACAAGGCAAGGGAAAGCCTTTTATGCAATTTGTTTCGTACTTATATCAAAATTTTGCTTACGAAAGCATGGCACAAGTATGAACATAAATATAAATTTTTAACTTTTACAAACATTTAGAAATGAGGGTGCTATATTATTTCCCACTCTAAACACGGAGTGGTAAAGTATTTAAATACATAATATAAAAGAAATAATAATCAACCAAATGCATACATATTTGGGTGCATTCGAAAATGTGCAGAAACACATAAAACATTTTAATGAATGAAAATAATAAAAAGAAATATATAATGACAATGACATTCAAATATAAGCATATCTGATTATGTCTGAAGACATAAGCAGACATACAAACATTCGAATGTAAGAGATTACAAAATAAAAAATGGTATATATTCGAAATTCAAAATATTATACATAAAATGAAAGATACTTCAAATATAAGCATGTTTGATTATATCCGTTAGATACAAGCAACAAATGTTATATAATACAAATATAACAAATACAAATAATGTTATATATACAAATATAACAAATGTTATATAAAATATTAAAAGTATTGCACACAAGTTGTTTGGAGAATGTCACTTGACGATGAATCGTGGAATTTTTACATTAGTAAGAAGATTAAGTCCATACGAGAATATCTTGATCCATATAGGCCAAAATTGCGGGTCTACATTTCGAAGAGAAGCTCTGACACTTGAATGAGACAAACTTATGGAGATCTTGAAAAAGAACTTGTTGCGATTCTGGTTTGGTATAGGATTTAATGTTCCACAATCACCACTTCGGCGTTGCTCACCTGGAGTATTTTTGAAGCGAGATGAAGTGGTGAAAACCAGGGGGATTTAGAAAGTTGAAGGATACCAGTTCGGTTTTAGCGATTTCAAATTTTTCATTTGTAAAAAAATATGGGAGATGGTACTGAATTATCTAGAATTAGAGGAGGAGCCTGAAGGTTCGTAGTGGAATTCAAAATGAGTTTCAGACCATAATCAAAAATTAAATGAGAATGATAAAAGAAGTCCGTATTGATAATGCTCGTTTGTGGTTAGCTTTTGTCATCTTCTTGGAGTTTTCTGATTTGAATTCTTTAGTATTGTTGTTGTTTTTTCTTCTTTTTCTTCATTTTAGTTGTTTTCTTTTGGAGACGAACTTTTCTTGTTGAGGATGAAGGAGTTAGTAAGAGAGAGTGTAAGTATCCAATTCTTCGTTGTTTGGCATCGTAATAAGTAGTTACTGGTGAAATGCTGATAGGTTATCAGAAGGCGATGGGTGTTTTACTTCCGGGATTACCAATATATAGGGGCCCTATTAAAAGTCCTTTGAAGTGTTTTTGGTTCTTGGTATCTAGGTCTCTATATGAGTTGTGTGATGATTTAAGTCATAAAACAAATGATGATTTTTTCAATAAAATAAAAATAACAACAGTCTCCCCTTTATTGAGATTCTCTCTTGAGTTCTTAACAGCCATTATCCTGTGCTAACGCCTTTCAAATTATTCTTTGAAAATCTTTGTAAATTGAGGAGAATCGATTCTGCTTGTTGCGGACTTATCCAGAAGTTTTACCTCACTTGCTTGAAAGTTTGGTTTTCCTGTTATTCGGATTTCTGTCTACTTAGGAGCAATCAAGTGAGTAGTGATTCCGAGTGATAATGAGAAGAGAGAGGGAGAGAAGTACTCAACAAGGCAGGGGGAAGCCTTTTATACAATTTGTATCTTACTTATGTCAAAATTTTGCTTACTCAAATTTTGGCACAAGTACGAACATAAATATAATTTTTTAACTTTTACAAAGATTATAATTGAAGGTTGGATATATATATATATATATAATATATATATAGTATAATATAATATATATATATATATATATAATATATATATTATATATATATATGATATATATATACATATAATATAATATTATATATATATGTCTTGATTTCTGTTTCAGTGTATGTGTACTGTAAATGTGCAAGTATTTCCACATTAAATCTTTAAATCACTAAACAACAATTCCACGATTCAAAATAAAACTAAAACAATAAAAAAATCGTGTTAAAAAATTGTGTATAAAATCGTTGCGAAACTGACTTACATTGAAAGATTGAGAGTCACAGATAAATTTATTTGAAAGGAAAAAAAAAAAAAATTTGAATTTTTTATCTAAGAGTGAAAAATATTTTAGGTTTCAGGTAGGAAATCTTGAGGAACGAAAGATACGAAATAAAATATTGAAAGGAAAGATTCCGGATAATGATGCGGAGAATACAATGAAAAAAAATACATAAAGAGTGATAAATGACTTATCAAACAAAGAAAAGAATAATGTAGAAGTAATAAAAGGAATTGGAATAAAAGTAAAATTTATTAGCTTTAGAGTACCAATCTTAGTATTAAAGAATGCAAAAAAATCGAAGCTAGAATTATATTTGTAAAGATATATATATATATATATATATATATATATATATATATTATATATATTTATATATTAATATATATAATATATATATATATATAAATATATAATATATATATATATATAATATTTATATATTTATTATATATATAATATATATATAATATATATATATATATATATATATATTATATATATATATATATATATATATATATATATATATATATATATATATATATATATATATATATATATATATATATATATATATATATATATATATATATATATATATATATATATATATATTGTTTGATATATATATATTACATTTAGTATTATATATATATATTATATAATATTGTATTTTAAAAGTACAATAGTCGTTCAATCAAATAATATTTGTTAAACTTTACTATAAATTTTATTCATTGATAGAATTAGTTTTACCATAAATTTTATTATTTGATAAATTAGTTATTATATAATCGAATGCGAAGTAATTCATAATAATAAAACGAATAAATAAATAGATAACACAAGAAATAAATTGAATAAATAATTAATCGTCTTCAAGATAAGAAAATTGTTGAATTATTCTTTTCTTTTCAACTGAAGTCTAATAACATTGAAATAAATTGTGATCGGAAATCAGAAAAATGAATATATGCAAATAAGAATAAAAAAAAGGAATAGACGTTTTAGATTAAGGAAATGTAGGAACGAAATTGAAAAATATTTAAACAATGAAAGCTATACTCGCCGAAAAATAGTATCGCCGATTGCGGCTTCGAAATTGAAGTAATGGTACAGCTAACAAGAACAAATTTACATTATACCAAATAAAATAAATATTCGCTGTAATTTTATAGTTTTAAAATAGTTAGTAGTACACTTATTGTTATTTCTCATCACAACATATCGTTTCAAAAAAACATCAACATTTCGAAATACTTGTCATTCAATCCCTTCACTTTGACTTAAGAATTTGTTTTCAAATAGATAAAATACTTTCTAATGCGACACAAGAAGGGAAATGTGAGTTAAAATTTATGTGTGGTTCAAAAGGTTCTTTGGAAGAGAAAAATTCTTACAAAATAGATAAGAATGAGAAGTAAAGAGATCCTCCCAATTAAGGTCATGTGAAAAAGAAACACCAAGAATAATAAGGACAAAAGGAGAATTGACTTGTGCGTTTTCGAAGATGTTATAGTTGTGTGGAACGTTACGTAGGGTATAAAGATGGAGGAACTGAGATTTTGGGGCGTTGAAAATAAACTTGCTCTCAAGACCTCAATTAGAAATTCGAGAAAGATCATGGGTTAGTTGCTCAAAGGCCACTCTCCCAGCATAAGCTAATTGTTATTTTGAGGGACGTCTATCAAAGGTAAAAACAGCAATGGAAGGTAGAGACGTTATCATAGGAGTAGATAGAAAGTAAAAGAGAGAGAAGGTCACTCAAGAGCTAGGGATAGAACAGAACCCTGAGGAACACCACTTTTTATTTAAAGGATGAACGGTGACAGTCTACAACAGCTATAGAATGATCGGAAAGAAAATCGGAGAGAATGTCACATAAAGAAAATCAGTAACAGAAAAAAGGAAAAATATAAATCAAAGCTTTGTGCTAGACTCTATCAAAGGCTTGCGATATGTTCAGGCCTCAGGTAAAGATTCACCGAAATTTCGAAAAGAATCAGAAAGAAGACCACCAGTACAGCTCTTCTTGCGAAAGTCATACTGGCGATCAGACACAAGATTAGAAGAACTGAGATGTTTGCAAATCTTTTCTGATATGGATAGATTCGAAAATTTTAGAAAGAAAAAAGTTAAATCAATGGACGCTGACTACAGCAGGGTGGAAGAGGGTTCCCTTTTTTTAACGATTGAATTGAATGAGTTTTGTTGCCAACAAGCATACCACATTGAAAGACCCATAAACCATGCCAGAATCTTGGAAGCCATTTGAAAGGAAAGCATGGAGGAAAGGATAAAAACATAATGATCCACTGATTTCTTGTTATCGCAGAGAGAACAGAAATAACATCTTTTTAAAAAATTGCAATATTAGGAATAAATAAGTTGAATAAGTTGGGTCTGGTTAGTACTTGAATGGGAGACCGACTGGGAACACCAGATGCTGTTGGCTTTTTGTTAATCTCCTGTGACTCATTCATTTAAAATGGGGGCCAGGCCTTTGAGTACTCAGCAATTATGGGATGAGAAAACCGAGTGCTTTAAAAACTACGCTGGAAACGTTCTTTTTTGGGGACTTGGATGGCCTAGTGATTAGAGCATCCGGTTATTGTTAACACTGCGACGTGGTGTCCAATGTTCGAATCCCGCTGATTTAGATTAAAATCTCCTGTGACTCATTCATTTAAAATGAGAAAGAGAAATAGCTCCGGAATCGTCTATGGTGGAATTAGAGGCAAAGGTTAATGAGAAAAGTTCAGCTTTAGCGCAAGGTAAAACGGCAGTTGTGCCGTTGGAAAATACTAGAGGAGGAAAGAATGAGGAGGAGAGAATGAAGCAAGACTGGAGTTAAAAAAATTTTGCCAAATGCCAGAAGGACATGAGGAAGAGGAACCAGTAAGAATATTGCATTTTCTATTAAGAAAAGAGTTTTTAATGTCACTGAGATGAAATATAAGTTGCGTGAATTACTTTAGTTTGTAGGCGACGGTAATTCCTGAAGGCATCGAACCTGTGGCAAATGGCACGAAAACAAGGTGAGTTAAACCAAACTTTTGTTAGTTTTAGTTGAAGGAAATGAATATGGAATGTAGAGAGAATTACCTCTGTATTGCGCTCATCATATTCAGCGAGACCCTTCCAACGGAAACAGAAGTCATTCTATGGGAAATCAAAGAAGTAAGATCGCAAGTCCTACCAGTTAACATCACCAAAATGCCAAAAACGTTTCTTCGCCGTAGGCGGGTTTATTCCTGCTGAAGACTTGAAGAGATAGTAGAGAATACAGAGATAAGAAATGACAGGAGAAACCCAAAAGAGGAAAGTTTAAGAGAATGAAGATAAGAATTAGAGGTTTGGAAAAGGTGTAAGATGTTGGATTTATCTCCAACTCAAAAACTGTCAGGAATATTTGTAGGGATCTGCCCAAGCTGCTCGATGTCATTCTGAAAAGAAGAGTGGCAAACAAGTTCATCAGATGTATTTTGAGAATTGGCTGAGGTTAGCGTCGAATTCACCAATAATTATGATTTCAAAGAAAGGTGAAGAAGAGAGAATATGTTCTAATATTGAGTTAAATTTGTCTAAGTATTTAGAATAGTCTGTTGTGTTAGGAGACAGATATACAGAATAGATAAATTAATTACTAGATTGACAGGATAGCTTAAGCCATAAGGTAAAAAATCCGGAAGATTATAAATCAGGACCACGAGAGCAAACAACATTATTTTATTTTGTTCATAGGCACAATCACAGCCTTTGACTGATAATTAAGGATAGAGAAAGTAGAAAGGGGACAGGAAAGTGTAGGGTTTGCTGTCAAAATGGTCAAAACACTCGAGTTTCGGTTAAGAATATGAGATGAGGCCTAGATTTGAAAAGGTGATGTTCAATAAAATTAAAATTAGATTTGAAACCATGAAGATTGAAGAAATGGCTGTTAATTTAGTGATGGGACCAACTCCCACATGGTGATGGTGGAAGGTTGGATTAGAGGTTATTTTAGGAAGTCACAGGCTTTTTCGAGGCTATTCACGTGGTTGCCATTTTTATGTAATTTTTTTAAAAGAGTGTTGTCTGTTATCGTGTTTTATGGTGTGTGATAAAGGAGAGCCTATTCTAGTAAACGAAGAATATGGATATTAGAGCAAAGGCTGCCAACCATTGGGCACTAGAGTACCTTGGGATGTTGATTAATACTCCATAATGACCAATGGGGCAGGTAATCTCATGGCTAAAGGAACACTACTTCCCTCCCTTTATAGTATATATATATATATATATATATATATATATATATATATATATATATATATATATTATATATAATAGTATATATATATATATATATATATATATATATATATATATATATATTACACGATGCCACCACTCACTGGCAGGGCCCTTTTCAAAAGGAGGGGGCAAACAAAAAAACAACATAATATAATAATAATAATATAATAATAATAATAATAATAATAATAATAATAATAATAATAATAATAATAATAATAATAATAATAATAATAATAATAATAATAATAATAATAATAATAATAATAAAAGTAATATAATAATAAATAAAATAGTAATAATAAATAAAGTATACTAATAATAATAATAATAATAATATACTAGTCGTTCAGTCGTTGCTTGTGGCTGCCTGGGTTTGTATTTGGTCGTGGGTTGGTGTACCTCATAATAATAATAATAATAATAATAATAATAATAATAATAATAATAATAATAATAATAATAATAATAATAATAATAATAATAAAAGATATGATTCCCCTTTTGAAGTAATTTTTTGTCTCCAATGTCTCAAAATTGACAAAGGAAATGATTTTGAATCTTAAAGGCTTTTATTAATGGAAGATATGTTGCCATGTTACCAGTCCCGCTTTATTAAAAATAAATTGGCATCGAAAAAAATAATTCTAGAGAGAGGAGAGAAATTTTGTTTTTTTTCTTTTTGTTGTTTTCTGTTTTATATTAAAACCTTTATTCATTTTATGAATGAATAACAATAATTTTTTTTAAAATGTAGAAATACAAATAAAAATATTTCATGGAGCATTTTTAGTGAAGGATATAATTCAAGCAAATTGAATTGAATTTGCTTTTCTGCAATTCTTTCTCTTTCAAAAACAATATAGGATTAAACACTAAATTTTTCAAAGCAATTTGGTTTTACTTTTTAAGCTATTGAGTCATTTCCATTATATATATATATATATATATATATATATATATATATATATATATATATTATATATATATATATATATATATATATATATAATATATAATTATATATATATATATATATATATATATATATATTACATGTTACCACCACTTAAGGGCTGAGCCCTTTTCAAGGATTGGCCAGAATGAAAAAAATGAATAATAAAACAATCTGAAAAGCTTTCCCAAACCTACCTATATCTTTCAGATGAGCTCAGACAGAGCCTTAAAGAAGGGGAAGATTAAAGTGAATCCGTAAAAAATGCCATGATTGGTAGGGAGTTTTACAATAGAAAGGTAGCTGAAGGAAGCTAGGCACACTAAGGGCAAGTTTTGAATCTCATGCTCACAAACAATTAATAGGCAGCAAAGCCACCCCTTGTGCTACGAGGTCGTCATATTGGTGGTGATGGTATGCGAATGGTCAACTCCCTCAAGCACCTACCGTTGTAGTACTATGGTAAAGATATAGTGTTCCAAGTCATTCGCATGGATATAGAGTCAAGGGAGTTAGAAAGTCGGGGACAGTTTATAGTATTTTACCCTTCTATCCAAAAAGAAGGTGGAACCGGAGTTCACCTCCCAAGATGTAAAGAACAAATACTCCAACAGGAGCTATAAGACCCTTGATAATCTGGAGTAACTATTCGAGAAAAAACTTTCTCTCAACCTGTACAGAATTAAAAGCCGTCCTTGTGACGCCTTAAGCAACGCGTTGTGATGTGAGGTTCCAAGACAATTTTAATGTTAGGGATAGAACGGTAGTAATTTAAATGCTGTTCACAGGTGTTGACGAAGGAGAATACAAGCTGGTCGAAGGAGATAAGAAAGTTGAGAAGTGTTTTTGAGAGATAGATGTGAAGAAATTTGGGTTTTTAAGAGCTATATTTCACAGATTAGTGCTACCCCCACACCTGGGGTACTAAGTCATTCTAATACTCATCGATCATTTCATACTATGTACGGATTGTAGCAGATATCGGAAGGATGAGAGAGAAGCAATCTGTCGTTGATGCAAAAAACAGTAGTGAGATTCTTGAAGATGTATTGGAACTACATAATGTAGAGAAGGCTTTTAACTAGTCTGACGAGGTAAGTAGACGCCTCTGAAGTCAGAAACTTAGAATGAAGCTGAGAAGGTTGCTAATGAAAAGCAAGAATAAACTTGTAGATAGCATAGACCTTGGAAGCAACGCAATTAACAGGAAATGAAGAAGAGAGCCTTTCCATCAACAATTTTCGATATGGAACGAGACTAGACAGGAGTAAACAAAGAAAAGGAGAAAATTCAAAGGAAGGGAGCTTAGAGAGCAATTAAGCATGCCAAACCAGTTCAAAAACATTGAATATGTCAATCGACACCACACAAGACATATTATAGTTCCTAAGGCCAATTGACCATAAATCAGTGAGATTGGAAAGTATGTCACCAGTTGACCTCAAACTTTGAAAGACACACTGGTGATTGGAAATAAGGGAATAAGATTCCAAGTGATCCAGAAAATGAGCGTTAAGAAGAGTTTCAAAGATTTTAGACAGAAAACCAGCAAGAGCTATAGGATGATAATTTGAAGGATCAGAGCGTCTACCCTTTTTCGGGATTGGCTAAACATATGCACGCTTCCAGCAATGAGGAAAAGTATTAGCTTAAGATAGAAAATGCAGAGTTGAACGAGAACAGGAGTCAGCTCAGAAACACACTCCAAAAAACGAGAAGGAATGCCTCCAGGACCACTAGCTTTCCTGGAGTTAATAAATCTCAGGATCCCATTCATTCATCATGTGAAATCACTGTTGAACACCTGATAGGAGAAGGAGTAGGAGAAGAGATGCCATAACCGTCTAGGGTGGAAATATCAGTTGGTTCTCCAACTGATAAAAATTTTCGGCCTCTTGCCCAAAATATCTGTAAAGACTTCTTTAAATCTTCCTTTCCTCCTTTTATTCGCTCTGATATATATATATATATATATATATATATATATATATAAATATAATAATATATATATATATATATATATATATTATATATATATATATATTATATTATATATATATATCAGTAGGAGGGCCTTATTGAAAAGATTAGAAGGAATCAGTTACAGAAAAGTATAGTTAGACAGTTAAAATAAATATATATTCTTGAGCTTTCGTTCCTAAGCTGGAACCTCCTGAGAAAGAAGTATATATATATATATTAATATATATATATATATATATAATATATATATATATATATATATATATATATATAATATATTATATATATATATTATATATTTGAGAGAGAGAGAGAGAGAAGAGAAGAGAGAGAGAGAGAGAGAGAGAAGAGAGAGAGAGAGAAGAGAGAGAGGAGAGAGAGACGTCCACATCTCGAACCATTTACAATTTTAGACCTATTTGAGATACTGAAATTTTTTTATTTGAATCATTTTATTTGAATTTTAAATATTTGAATTATTTTTTTATTTGATGCACTTTT
The DNA here is from genome assembly GCA_015478945.1 of Trachelipus rathkii. NCBI lineage: Eukaryota > Metazoa > Arthropoda > Malacostraca > Isopoda > Trachelipodidae > Trachelipus > Trachelipus rathkii. The sequence continues at coordinate 114,162 of JABUQX010004380.1, read as the reverse complement.
ATTATTTCAATTTTAATTATTTTTTATATTTTCTGTTTAAAGGTCGTTCGTCTAGGAGAATCGCAAAGTGAACCCCGATATCTTGAATTCGAACCGCTAAAAGCACGTGCGAGAGACTAACACGTGGCTTTTTACCGACCAAGCCCGTATATATATATAATATATATTATATATAATATATATATATAATATATATATATATATATATATATTATATATAATATATAATAATATATATAGTATATATATTTATAGTATATATATATAATATATATATATATAGTATAATATATATTAGTAAATGGTACGCTGATTATATAGCAGAGAAATTTCTATACTCGGTGAAAGTCAAGAAAAAGGTCGTATGCGTCCCTACTTTTACAGACCATTCCTTAAAGTCGCATCCAAATTTCAATTCCAATCTCACAAGAGGCAACTCGCTTTGTTGCCGCACTCAATGTGGATTTGACGATAGTATTTTCGTTCGTGATGTCTGTGATGTTTTATACTTTTAAACAATTTTGTTATATATATATATATATATATATATATATATATATATATATATATATATATATATATATATATATATATATATATATATATATATATATATATATATATATATATATATATATATATATATATATGCTTATGAGTTTCATGGTTCCTTATATATTCTTATGAGTTTCATGGTTTGTTATAAGTTTCATACTTCATAGTATAAATATATATACATACACACTATGACACTTATTAAGCACGTTACACACGACAGATTTACTTACATCTCACACAGATTGTACTCACCACACACACACACACACACACACACACACACACACACACACACACACACAAACACAATGATATTTCGGCCTTCACCTTGCCAGATACCATGGGTCAATTTTGACCCACGCTAACTTGATGGCTTTGATGGTTCCCAATCACCGTAAGAAGTATCTAGTGATGTTCTATTAGTGTTCTATGATTATTCTATGAGTAATTTAGATGAGTGCCTGGTGAGTCCAGTGAGTGCCAAGTGAGTGCCAATGAATGCCAATGAGAGTGCCAAGTGAGTGCCAGTGAGTGCCACATAGTGCCCAACTTAGTGCCACATAGTGCCAACTGAGTGCCACTTTTTTTTCAAGCCTTTTCTAGTAGCCTCCCCGAGCCTAGAATAGCCCTAATATAGGTTGTCTACCCTATGTTATAAGGTATGAGGATTTGATTGGTGTATATTTACAAGCTGCTAGGATACTTCCTACTATGAAGTTAGTATTTTTCTAACACTTATACACACATCACTATGATCACTTAAAATGTACACACTATGAAGCTTATAAGCAGCTTAACCTCTCCAAGAACACTTACTAACGCGGGGACGCGGCGGACGGCACCAGCGGGTGCGGGGTTTGCTGCCCTTTGCGGGTGGGGCTCATGCTGAGCCTGGTGGTTAGTTTATGAACTAGTGAATTAATTATTATCTATTTCTAGTGAAATTAATAATTATTTCTCAATGTAAGTATTTATTATATATATGATACTCTTAGTAAAAATAAAACACTTTTAATACGAATCAGATAACTTGTGCACCGCTTAAACAGCTAAAATGACTATAATTTTAAAATGAGTTTGGGTATAAAAGATAATAAAACACAACTGCTCAAATCAAGTTTAAAGAACAGTTAATTTTCAAAAGACGATAAAGTAATTCTCGACCAATCACATACGAGGTCAAATAGAGATAAGGATTACCCCGACCAATCAAAAGTAAGGAAAACATTTCCTTTTTAACCTGCTAAAGGATCTTTACCTGATCAAGCATGTTTCAGTTGGAAATATATTTTAAAATATAATAAATAATCTTGGCTATACTGGAATTACCTTTTGACCTGTTTTTTAGGATTAAATTAGCCCGTCTACAAAGAGGGCTTATCTAAATTTAGGCCTACATTTAGCTAGACGTAGTTATTTGCCCACATTTTACAGAAAAAGGTCAGTTTGAGATATATTTTGACCTGGAATTAGGCTTAAATCGCCCCCGGGTTACAAAAAGAATATCCTAAATTTAGACCTAAAGTTAGTTATTTCAACACATTTTACACAGAGAGGTCAGTTTCGTATTGTAAGCAGTGCGGGTTGTTGTGTTTTCTCGTGATTGGATTGTCAATGTACATGAGATTAAAATAATAATAATAATGAAGAAAACCTGAATTATTTAAAAAACTTTGAAATTTTTTAGTTAACATCGAGTGAATAATATAAATGTAAGTGAATAATTGTTATTTTTAAATAAAACTTAGAAAGATTTAATAATAATACATGTTAAGTTAGCAGAGAAGAACTTATTTTGTTCTTATTTTAATACTTATTACATGGCTAAAGATGATGTAAAGCAGTAAGTCAATAGAACAAAACGTGGCATAGCTTGGTGTAGAGGGGTGCTAGGGGCTGACCTTACTGATTTACTGATTTATTGTTTTAAGGTACGTAAAATATATGTTTTTAATAAAATTTCATAAAATTTTAGTAAAAGTTATTTTAAAACTTGATAGTTATAAAATTTATAAACAAAAAGTATTAACAGTAAAATAGTATAAATTTTTTGTTCAAAGGTAATTGTTGCTCTATTATAGAAGTTTTAGCTTTGAAATAATTTTAGTTAATATTTGAATGATAATATAAAAATTGGTTTTTTTAATTAAAAATAAATTTTTAATAAATTATACGTTATATGTGTAAGTGAGGGTGTGTGTGTGTGTGTGTGTGTGTGTGTGTGTGTGTGTGTGTGTGTGTGTGTGTGCAAGTAAATCTGGGTGTGTGAGTGTAGGTAAATCTGCGTGTGTAAGTAAATCTGTGTGAGAGTATAAGTAAATCTGTGTGTGACTGTGTGTGTGTGTGTGTGTGTGTGTGTGTGTGTGTATGTGTGTTCTAAATAATAATTACAATAGGCATGAAGTAAATAACACTAAGTATAATAATAAAAATTAAAAAATAAAATAATAAAAATAATAAAAATAATAATAAAAATAATAAATAATAATAAAATAATAAAAATAATAAAAACAAATAAAAAGTATTAAAACAAAATAAAAACATAATGTTAATAAATTATAATTAAAACAGTAAAACAGAAAGTTAAAGCAGTAAAGCACGAAAGTTTAAAACAGTAAATGCAAAAAAGGTTAAAGCAGTAAAGCGAAAAGTTAAGCATTAAAGCAGTAAACAAAAGCATACTAATCCCTAGGTGTTAGGTAACACTCTATTGATTTACTGATTTACTGCTTTAAGGTATGTAATGTATGGTGAGTTAAAGCAGTAAAGCAGTGAGTAAAAGCAAAGCAGAAAAGTTAAAGCAGTAAAGCATAAAACAAAAGCATACTAATCCTTAGGTGTTAGGTAACACCTCTATTGATTTCTGATTTACTGCTTTAAAGGTCTGTAATGGTAGATAAATATATGAGGTTAAAGCAGTAAAAGCGTGAGTTAAGCAGTACATGCAGAAAGTTAAAGCAGTAAAGCAGTAAAACAAAGCATACTAATCCTTAGGTAGTAACACCTCTATTGATTTACTGATTTACTGCCTTTAGAGGGTAATGTAATGTTTATAAATATAATGAAGTTAAGCAGTGAAAGCAGAGAAGTTAAAACCGTAAAGAAAGTTAAAGCAGTAAGTAGTGAGTTTAAAGCAGTAAAACATGAGTTAAAGCAGTAAAACAGTAAAAACCAAAAGCATACTAATCCCTAGGTGTTAGGTAATAACACCTCTATTGATTTACTGATTTACTGCTTTAAGATATGTAAGTATATGTTTTTAATAAAAGTTCGTACAATTGAGTAAAATAAAAATGATTATATATCAGACACTTTGCTTTTGTCTCTTCTTACATACAATTTTTAAAAATTTTATAAATTAAAAAGTATTAAGTAAAAATATAAAAGTGTGTGAGTGTAAGGTGTGTGAGTGTAAGTGTAAGTGTCTATGGGTGCGTGTAAGTGTATATGGGTTAGTGTAAGTGTCTATGGAGAGTGTAAGTGCTTATAAGTGTCATAGTGTGTATAAGTGTCATAGTGAATGTGTGTATAAGTGTTAGAAAAATACTAACTCATAGTAGGAAGTATCCTAGCAGCTTGTAATATACACCAATCAAATCCTCATACCTTATAACATAGGGTTAGACACCTATATTAGCTATTCTAGGCTCGGGGAGGCTAGAAAAGGCTTGAAAAAAGTGGCACTCAGTTGGCACTATGTGGCACTAAGTTGGCACTATGTGGCACTCACTTGGCACTCACTTGGCACTCATTGGCACCTCATTGCACCTCACTGGCACTCCCCTGGCGACTCACTCAGGCACTCATCTATACTCATAAATACATCAAGAACACTAATAGAACATGCACTAGATACTTCCTTACGTGATGGGAACTCAAAGCCATCAAGTTAGCCGGTGGGTTCAAAATTGACCCATGGTTATCTGGCAAGGTGAAGGCCGAAATATCATTGTGTGTGTGTGTGTGTGTGTGTGTGTGTGTGTGTGTGTGTGTGTGTGTGTGTGTGTGTGTGTGTGTGTGTGTGTGTGAGTAAATCTGTGTGAGTGTAAGTAAATCTGTGTGTGTAAGTGCTTATAAGTGTCATAGTGTGTATGTATATATATTTATACTATGAAGTATGAAACTTATAACAAACCATGAAACTCATAAGAATATATAAGGAACCATGAAACTCATAAGCATATATATATTATATATATTATATATATATATATATATATAATATATAAAATTATATATATATTAGATATATTAATATATTATATATATATATTATATATATTATATATATATATATATAACAAAATTGTTTAAAAGTATAAAACATCACAGACATCACGAACGAAAATACTATCGTCAAATCCACATTGAGTGCGGCAACAAAGCGAGTTGCCTCTTGTGAGATTGGAATTGAAATTTGGATGCGACTTTAAGGAATGGTCTGTAAAAGTAGGGACGCATACGACCTTTTTCTTGACTTTCACCGAGTATAGAAATTTCTCTGCTATATAATCAGCGTACCATTTACTAATATATATATATATATATATATATATATATAGTATTGAGTATATATAGTATATATATATATATATATATATATATATATATATATATATTATATATATATATATATATATGGAGAGAGAGAGAGAGAGAGGGTATATATATATATATATATATATGCACGGGCTTGGATCGTAAAAAGCCACGTGTTAGTTCGCACGTGCTTTTACGGTCTGAATTAAAGATATACTGTTTCACTTTTGCGATTCTCTAGACGAACAGACCTTTTAATAGAAAATATAATAAAATAATTAAAATATGTAAATAATAAAAGTAATTCAAATAAAATAATTCAAATAATTAAAATTCAAATAAAAATGATTCAAATAAAAAATTTTCAATATCTCAAATAGGTCTAAAATTGTAAATGGTTCGAGATGTGGACGGAAACGAAACTACCTCTCTCTCTCTCTCTCTCTCTCTCTCTCTCTCTCTCTCTCTCTCTCATATATATATATATATATATATATATATATATATATATATATATATATATATATATATATATATATATATATATAAATTATTATTATTATTATTATTATTATTATTATTATTATAATTATTGGGAAGCGGCGGACTTGTCTTTATAAACCTGGAAATTAAATTTATATTCTACTAAATTGTAGCGCTGGAGGTGTGGTAAAAAGGTCCACGGTTTGCCTCGGTGGTAAGAGGTCGAGTTCTATTTTGATTTATGACCGGATAGAACGCGAAGACGTTAAGGCTTGAGGTGGTAAGGAAGTTTAAGCAACGATGAAAAGGGACGGTGAAAAATCGTGATATATATATATATATATATATATATATATATATATATATATATATATATATATATATATATATATATATATATATATATATATATATATATATATATATATAGTGAAAGATGAATTTGAAAATATAGTGCGGTTCTCGGAGAATCAATAAAATATTTGGTATAAGTTTTAATAAAAACGAAGTGTTTTCGTAAAAATAAAATACTTGCCTTGAACTCTCGTTGTTTCAAGTTAAAATAATAATAATTACAACGTATGAAAGTACACCTTAGCTATTGGCCTTTCTACTTAGCGGTTCTTTGCTACGAATGCGACGGACTCCGCGGAACTTGTTAAAAAACGCGACGATTGCGAAATTGCGGAACTTGTTAAAAACGCGACGACGACGACGACGACGATGAATTAGCGATTCATCCCGACGAAGATTAACAAAACGCTTTATAAAACAAAATGGCGGACGCAAGTCAACAAGGTTGACACCATTAAATAAATAAATAAATAAATAAAAAAAAAAATAAATAAAATCGAAAAAAAAAAAAAAAAAAACACCCAGAAGGGAGTTGGCAAAAAAAGGGGCCCAAAAAAGGTCAAGGCCAAAAAGGTCGCGGTCAAAAAAAGGTCAAAAAGGTCAAGGTCAAAAAGGGGGCGGAGCTACGTTCTCCAATATGACTCCCCTACTACTTGCGTGTTTGAAAAGGAAGAAAAGTTGTGAGTTCACTCGTACTGAATGAACTTTGCTCTGAGAAAGAAAAAAAA